>PVKV010004347.1:0-129306 GCA_004027835.1 Alouatta palliata | reverse complement strand
ACTTCCTTAACAAATTACCAGGAATTTAGTGGCTTAGAACAACACACTTTGTCTCATGTTTTTGTAGGTCAGAAGTCTGACATGGGTCACACAGGGCTAAAATGAAGGTGTTGTCAGGGCTGCATTCCTTTCTGGAGGTTCTAGGGCAGCATCAAAGTTTCGTCCTTTCCTGCTTCTAGAGGACTTGCATTCTTGGCTTGTGTCACCTTCCCTCATCTTCAAAGCCAGCAGTGTCACAGCTCTTTCATGCTTCAGCTGGTAACATCCCCCTCTGATCACAGCATGAAAATGTTCTCACTTTTAAGAACTCATTCAATTAGATTGGACCCAACTGGATAATCCAGGATACTCTCTTCATCCCAAGGATTCTACCCATAACCACATCTGCAGAGTCTCCTTTGCCACGCACACATTCACGGGTTCCAGGGAGGAGGACATCGACATTGGTGAGAGGGGTCTTAGGCTGCCTACTGCAATAGAGCTTTTTGTTTTCTTATGATGAAATTTTAAGTTCTAACTCATACACATGACCCTTTGCTATTTCATCTCATTTTCATTTATTCATTCATTTATTCATTCATATATTTAGGAAACATTAACAAAGCATATATTATAAGTAACATACAACTGCAGATACAGACAAATTAGTTTAGCGACTCTTGCCTGTTCTGACCTTTGGTTTTCTATTTCCAGGCTTGCGTTAGAATTGTTCTCTCTGCCAGAGATACCACCTTTTGTTTAACACACATAAGTTCCCAAATAAATTTGTCAAGATTCATTTCAAATACTGCCTCCTCCATAAGCCCTCACTCTCCCTGTCACCCTCCACCTTTTTTTTACAATCACAGCTGGAAGCAATCTCATCTCAACTTTATAATATCTTGCTTTTACAATTTAATGACATTTTAGCTTGTTTGTGGTTATTTGTATATATTTCTTTCTTTTCTTAAGGACCATAAATTCCTTTAGATCACAGACCATTCACATATTAATACCGGAGGAACTAAGCATAGCAATCAGGATATATTGGCATACTATTAATGTGGAAACTTTCTTTGCATAAATACATTTGCTTACTCTTGATACCATAGAAGATATGTTAAAACCATTTAGTTTAGTTCCAACATTTTACTGTATTTTTACAGGAATAAAAATTGAACAAAAAAGAACAAAAGTATGGAATTTAAGGCCCTCATAGTAAGAAAAACCATGTGATCTGCCAATTTATGAAGGCAAAATGGAGAATTATGGAGAAATTTCCCTGCAGATCTCTCGCTGCTGCCAAAGCGGACAGCCAAGATGAGGTTTATAGTCACTCATATTTTTCAACAATGTGTCTCACATTGCCAATAACGGAAATGCTTCTTCTGTGACCTTGAAAATGGCCTATCTCTTTATCAGTTTCCCATGTAGTAAAATTACATTCTTTTCTTTTACAGTAAGTTTTCACCCAAATCTCTAAAATACATTTGTATTGGTGGAAAAACACTATACTTTTTTTTTTCCTTTTCTAAATCAGAAATCTGA
The DNA here is from genome assembly GCA_004027835.1 of Alouatta palliata. Lineage (NCBI taxonomy): Eukaryota > Metazoa > Chordata > Mammalia > Primates > Atelidae > Alouatta > Alouatta palliata. Next base: position 127,779 of record PVKV010004347.1, on the reverse strand, counting down.
AACAATAAAGAGCTGGAGGCTGTCTTTCAGACATGTACTTATATACAAATTACATTTGAAGGATCTCTGTGAACAACCGTTCCCATTCATATTCATTCTAACACTTGTCTCTGCTTTGCTCACCTGTTGAAGATTGTTCATGCCACGTGTTCTGTTTCCCTGAATATCATTTTGAGTAAATTACGTACTTTTATCAACTTAAGAACATTTTTGTAGGTTTCCTTTTTTTTTTTTCTCAAAATGTGTGTCTAAATATCAAGGCACATTTTAAAATATAAATTCCACCCTTAATTTAAGAGAACAGTTAATTGTCTAATGTTGGCTCATATTTTTATTCTTGCTTAATTTCAAATCTATACTGTTCAATTTTTTGCCAAGGCAAATAGTTTCATTTTGATAATAAACTAAGAATTTAGAAATAGTTCAGGATACTAGGCAGTAATGGCTGTCTAGATCCATATTTGAAGATCACTTTTGGAAACAAATCAAAAAGAAATGAACCTTTGGACTTTGGTGTCAGACTTATTTTTGGCTCACATCCTAGCTCTGCCACTAACACTAAATATGCCTCCTTCAATTCTTTATTCTTCGGTTCCCTGATATGGAAAATAGAAATAATAAGATTCTACCTCATTATGCCTCATTCGCTCTTTACATTTTCTACCTTAGAAATGTACAGAGCCAATGAATTAATGTAGGGAAAGTGCTTAGATAGTGCCTGACACACAGGACTAATTAAACTGCAGGCACTATTTCATCTTGCTGATCAAACAGTGCCTGTCTTAGTAAAATAAAATGTTTTCAAATGGCAACAAATTAAATGAAAATATGATCTTTACCAGATTTGAACTATCTTGCTATTGATTTGATTTATGAACAAATTTATTGGAAAATATACTTTGGATTAGTTTTCATTTCAGATAGGGAGACAATTTTACTTACTACGAGGAAGTAAAACAAGCAGCAAAATTAACCTGGATTCAGAAAAAGCCATACACAGACATCTTAATTTTTCATTATAGATACAAATACTCATCATGAAACTCCCAGATCTGCACAAACATTTTAATGTTATAATCTTAAATGGATCATATTAGTGAAACACCATCAATAACAACAAATTTAAGAAGGACAACCAATTTGCTTTATCAATATGAAACTGATAAGGTGTCTTTGATCTTTTAGATGTCTGTATCATTACTTTTTTTAAAAAGTTAATGAAATATATCCCCTTTTAAGAAGGAAAAAAAAAACAACAACTCTATTCCTTGATAAGAAAAAAAAAGAAAAACCCAACACCACCAGTTTTTATGTTGTGCCCTATCCAGCTGACACTGTCCTTTCGGAAAGCCAATGACTTGTTAGTACCCCTAGCAGCAGTGTGAACAGATGCGTCCCTGACAGGCGATGGATGGTCAGGGTCCATCTGGCCAGTGCAGCTCAGACAGAAATGATGTATACAGCTTCATCAGCGAATGACTGTCATCAATCGTGGGCCATGGATAGCGTAAATGACAGCTATGCTGCAGCTGAGACCCCAGGTGTGAGACTGAGGAGGACTGATTTAAGAATGCTGGGTAATCAGGAATGTATAGGCTCCTGGACTTTAATTTGTATCTTTAACCTCCTATAAATATCCTGCTATACTGTAGCAGGTATGTGTTTTTTAGTGTCTCATCACAAAATTAGCTTCAAGATGATGGCTGTTCTTTGCTCCCTTTTAACCACTGATGCCTTTGGTTTCCTGCCTCCATGACCAAACGTGTGAAGTGTCCTGGCTGCTGTATGGTGTGCCCACAATTTAATTATTACCTCATTGATTTTTCATGTATTTCAATTTTCTCTTCTTTAAGTCACAGTGGCTTTCCTGTTGGAGAGATGTTTGTTTTTCTTTATAAGATTTCCTTATGGAATCAGTTGGACTATAAAAATGTTCTTTGGTTTGCCTTCTGTCCTCCCTGATCATGCTTCCATACCTCCTTAGGAATGTTGAATTGTAGTAGTCTGGAGGTAAGCCTGTCTGTGCAGGTCATCCAGAAAGGAAACTTCTCAGTTAGTACAAGATTTTAAAAAGGAAACGATATTCCACTGCTTACTCACCAACAAAAGGTACCTGGTTTTTAAATGGTCTCTCTTTAGTATGCATTAAAGATCATGCATAATTTGCATCTATTAGCATTTTATTATACCACTGGCACTGGGGAAAAGAAAATGAAAACAATTATTGTATCCTCAGAGGACGTTTCTTTACTTATAACTATTTTACAATAAATCATTTTTGTTTATCAGCTTACTGGATGCAGCAAATGCAGAAACACTGGAGACTGTGAGGGTCCTAAAAGCCTAGGAATTTATAGAGTGGCTCCACATGTTTTCACTGAAAGCTCTTCAAATACTTCTAACTCATTAAAATGAATTATGTCAATTACCACCAGTAGATCTGGAAAACATTTGAATCTGATGGAAGAGAATTCTCCCCATCACCCCCCACCAAAACACACACAGAAATTCAGTTCTCCCTACTACAAGAAAGTTAATGCAGCTTAAACAACATCTGAATTTTTTAAAAAAGGTCAACTTATAAGAATTCTCTCCTCAAAATGAGAATAAAGTTGATACTCTGATAGTCTGACCATGAATTAGGGAGTCAGAGCTTTGGAGGAGAACTCAGGAGACAATCTGATCTATTCCAATTTCTTCAGAAAGGATATACTCAAAGCATCACAGACCCAGGAGAGGTTATTTTGTTATTAATACCCTCATAAGGAGAATAGGACAAGAAATAATAGTACAAACTATCCTCCCACAGATTTAAAAACCGTGATTTCTAACAGGCTTCACTGGTCTTGACAATGTCCATGCAAGCACTGCAGTGCTTTCTTTTCCAGAAAAGAAAGAATCCATCCATTTTTTTCTTTTATTTCTTATAAAGGTGACTTAAGTATTATTTTAGTGGCTAATACAAAACTTGCTGCGTTTTCTATAAGTATTGTAAATGAAAATATATAGTTACACAAAGTCAGACGCAGAGAAAAATGTCAGAATAAGACTATAATGTTTTGGAGACAGATTTTAAGAATATGAGTGTCAAATAGTGAATTTTAAAATAGAGTTAGAATAGCAGAATCACCACATTAGGTTAGTATTCATGATATTGTTGAATGAAAGAGAGAAAGAAAGGGAGAGAGAAGAAATATCACTGAATTAAAAAACAATCTATAGGTGGTTTGTTGTCAGGCCAGAAAAACATCTTGAACACAGCTTTAAGGATGGAAGAGAGGTCTGTCACTACTAAAGATAACATATCAACTAATGCCTGCAGTTTGGAGTCAAAACAGAATGAATTAATAGAAGTCTGCTTATATTACTGAACACAAATCTAAAAATTTATGTTTTTAGCATGCCAATAATAAGATCACATGATTGGCCAGGTGCGGTGGCTCATGCCTGTAATCCCAGCACTTTGGGAGGCCAAGGTTAGTGGATCACGAGGTTAGGAGTTCAAGATCAGCCTGGACAACACAGTGAAATCCCTCCTCTACTAAAAATACAAAAAATTATCCCTGTGTGGTGGTGGATGTCTGTAATCCCAACTTGGGAGGCTGAGGCAGGAGAATTGCTTGAACCCAGGAGGCAGAGGTTGCAGTGAGCAGAGATTGCGCCCTGCACTCCAGCCTGGGCGACAGTGTGAGATTCTGTCTCAATAAATAAATAAATAAATATTAAATAATTAAAGAGTTTTTTTAAAAATAGAATTAGTATTATAGTTCATCATGGTGGTCTATGTCTCACCAATATTTGATGAGCTTAGATACCTGGTAAAAGTGGATTTCTTACAGATAAAAAAATGGCTATTTTTGACAACAACATGTCTTGATTTTATGAATGTGCTAATTGTTTGATTTGGCCTCAAACACTTGATATTTAGACACAGTGTTTATAATTTCATTATGACAAATGTAGATTTTGGAGAACATAATTGAACAGACGTGTATGGACAACAAAATGCTTATACAACTCTTTGCAACCAAATGTTTCCATAATTTCTATACTGAGGATTCTCACTGTACGTCTATTGAAAAGAATTAATATTTTCTTCTAAGATCTTAAACATTGTTTACTAACTTCAGATCAGTATCTTCTCTCTGTCTTATCAGTAGAGTAGATAGTGGCTTTTTATATGGTAAACACTCATACCTCAAGGAGCTAGAGCAGCACATTAACAGATACACTTCTGCTAAAGGTCACTCCCCTGCCCTTGTTCTGCCACCTCCATTCTCTGAAACCAAATATGGACAAGCTTCAAGAACAAACAGCAAAATTTTCTATACACAATTTAAGCATTTGGCTTTCTTTGTAAGTGACTTTTTCTAGGATCTTTTCCTCTTTGGATTGCTTCTTTCTTTTGACATTTCATGAAACTGTTGTTGTATCCGATTTGGTGTCTTCTCTCATTTGGAAGGGTTTTCCTCATCCAGACAGATCTAGTAGGACTTAGTAGCATCAGACAAAAGTCCATGCACGGACAGGGAGATACTAAGCTCATAAAAGCTTGTTTCCATTATTGGCAGAGGAAGTCTTAGTGACATCCTGGTACACAGTAGGTCACAAGGGTAAGGGACATCATAAAGACAGGGCTAATGTGTCTGCTAATAGCATGTCTTTATGCCTGGAGTGTCTCACTTAGGATCATGAGCTGGCAGTAGGTGGCTGATGAAGAGTTTCAGATTTCTAGCAGTACCAACATGTTGTTTTTCTATTTGAAAATGGGGGAAAATATCTATTTTTCAGATGGCCTGAAGTGCTTTGTAAACAAGAGTCCCAGACCCTCCACTGCAATGGTACCAGGTAGGTTCTTGGTTTGAAGGAACATAAAAACTATAGAGGTATTTTCCAACTGTGTTTAGGTCTGCATCTTTAGTTGAATACTTGAAGTAATTGCACAGAAATATTAGAAATTGATAGACATACTTTTTTTGCTCTTTGCTTGGGGGGGAATCAGAAAAATTTTATAAATCTGTTCAAATAATCATAGACATACGTCAAGTGATTGAAAGAAATTAGCAGAAGTTTAAAGAAAATACCAAGATATGATCTGTTTGATCACTCCCTTAAGAGAAAATTTTGAATACATTATGAAGACAGACACTTTTTCATTAACGCAGAGACATGGAAATCAGCAGAATGAATACCTGAATTGATTATCGTGAATGCAGTTTGGAGAAATTTCAAATAGACAGAGGTGCAAACATTTGAAAATCCTTTTAATTCAGTGCTTTTTAAAAAATCATAGAATAAGACCAGTCATGTAAAGATCATAAGCAGCTGGTTTTCTTTTTCTTTACCCTCAAATTTGAGGTGCTTCACCACAATATAGGAGCCTAATCAATATTCATTAACTGTAGGATCAGTTTTTTAAAATCCATAATTTCATTTGTTACATTAGAAGTTATGCAAATTTGTATAACTATGAAGAGATTCAGATTATAGAATTGTGTTTTACTTTGCAAATAGAAAAGCTAAGGCTGATACCAATGGCTGATTGCAGAGTGAGCTGTCTTACTAGTTCAGAATGATTACCTTTATTTCCTATTCCAAATGGTGATCAACCTTAAGAAATGAGCAGAACTGGTAATTAGGTGGCATACTCTTCCATGGCAGTTACAATGCAAGAAAAATGAGGAGTGAGATCTTTACAGTGTTTTTGAGATTTTATGATTTTTAAATAAACACAGAAAAAGTCTTAATCTTATCCAATATCTGAAGAGTTTTGTTTTTTAATGTTGGAGTTAGTTTCTATCTATTGAACAATTGAATACTTATCATCCTTCCATTTCTGAAACTCAAGCAAACGGACCAAGAGAATTGAACACATTTAGCCATTCTTTTTTATCAGCCCCACACCCATAAGCCAAGCACCAGTGGAGCCCAACATCATGGCACATTTCCCCGCAATATACTCACACTCAACCACCACCTAGGAGGGAAAAGAGTGTGAGGGCTATTGAGCACTGAGAATTTTCCCTATGAATCACAATTATGTGAACACCTGTGCTAACTAAGTTTGTGCCGATCCACTGTGAAATTCGGCAAAGTGCTCAACAGCCCTGAATATTTCTCATTTATTATCTCGGGTGGGGTGGTCTGCAACTGCACATTAGGTTGCAGTATGAAGCATGTAAGGACACGCATTCAAGACCTCATCTAGGACCTTTTCATTCTACCTGCAGGGTACAGCTGTGCCTTTTAACAGGCTAGAGTTCTGCTTCTGAATGTCTGCCCAAAAAACTTAAGGGCAAATATAGAAATCCTTCATCTGCAAGTAAAATGATTGTAGAACATGCAATACATTTACTAACATTTCAAGAGAATCTACCATAGGATTGACATTGGGAAAATCTGATGATCAATTATATTTTAGTGAATATATAGGCTTATAATGTGGTAAACGTGTCAAAACTGTAATGGATGAGAAAGAACATAACCAATAAGCATACATTTTCAACTGCCACTAATCTCTCTTCTTAGGAAACAAAGGTAGAGCAAAACTGGTCTAGATCCCCAAGAATCTGTAGGCTATTTGACTTTTGAAGTCAATGATTGATAAGTATTGGAAAATAATTTGTGAGCAGAATCCTCAAAATAATTAAAGCCTAGATGTAGGAGGTGAAATTGAGATCAGTGAATACACTGGATACAGAGTCAACTGTTAATTCCACTACAGAAGTTCTGCATGACTGGGACAATGGCTTTCATTGAAAGTATTCTCTGTCTCAAGAACTACAAACTGCTATGTGGCCTCTGCATGTTAATGCAATATCAAGGATATAATTTTCTTTGTAGCTCTGTAGACTTAATAGATATATTTACTAAAGACTCTTTAGTGCAATATATTTGTTACTTTGAAAAATTAAGTTTAGTAGAAGATAAATTTAAGGATATGGATATAAAGATCAGCGACTGTTCTGGCAGTATTAAATTTTGTTTTTAAAGGAATATATTGGACTCTGGAACTTCATCCTACTTAAAAGCATCATCTTCTTACCAGTAGGATCAAGGCATATAGTATTCTGTGGCAAATGCAATTGTTATTGAAGATAACATTGTGGTGTGAGGTAACAGAGGAAATTATGAAAGAGGAATCCTGGAGCTATTGAAAAGTCCTAGGATAAGAATGTCAGTGGGTCCCTAGGTAATGGTTTTTGGCTTGAGGGCACAGGAAAAGGCTAAGGGATCTTAGAGGTTTCTGATTTTGCGCTGGTGTCTGGTTGGCAGATACAGGAACCCCAAGTGAATAGGCTTTGATCTGCTTTCCTTAAAGTTTTTACTCATCCAGGTTTCAGTTTCTGTCTCTAGTATTAGATGAAAAGATACCCCTTTCCCTGCTGCCGATATTGTAATTAGATGAAAGGAGAAACTAGAGGCTTAGGAGAAGCATTGCTGACTGGTACCTTGGCTTAATCCCAAAGATTCTTGTGAAAATTAACTTTTTCTGCTTCTAGATCCATGGCACTCATTTCTAAGAGGAGTTTGAAAGTTAGGTGAGTGTATGAGGAGGAGACAAAAGGATCAATAGGTTGGACTAGATTCATATATCACATACTTTGACCAAGAAATTAGATTTATTGGGTTTTATAAGCACCAGGCGTATACTAAGCTCTTGATATATTATCTCATTTAATCTTCAGGGCAGAATGAAAGAGTAATTGGTCTTATACCACTTTGCAAGATGAGAGAAATGAAGCTTAGAGGCGTTAAATAGTAGTCATGTTAGAAGCAGATTTGAACCCTTGTCTAAGTGACGGCAAAACTCAATTTTAACTACTACACAATACTGCCTCCCAGTGGCTGAAATTTGGTAAGCATTCAGCCAACATCAGCTTTTGAGGTGGTGATGTTTTTCTTAGGAGTAAAATGGTCTTAAATCCTTTAGGCTTGAGTCTCAAAGGCATATAGAAAGAGGCCTTGCTTGTCAGAATAATTAAGATGTTGACTCTCTTACGTAAAAATGCTAGTTCAAGCCAAGCTCCAAGTGTGATTGTAAGCAAACAAAGAGATGACTGCATTCTTTATGAAGCAAATACTTTGAATTAGTTCCTACTCAAATATGAGTGTGCTTGGTGGTTGCTTAAAGCATAATTTGTACCAACAAAACTCCACCAAGCAAAGGGATTGTGTAGTGTCAGCATTTAAAACTTCTATGAATGCGCCCTTCAGTTGCCACAAAGCATAAACTAATAAAAAAGAGAAATAAAAAGTCAATAAAGAAAAAAGTACTTTTTTGGGTATAAGGCTAAGAGAATGAATACATGTAATATGTCTTAAAGTGTTAAGAAAATATTTTCTTTAGTTTTTAAAGAGAGTAAAGAAAAAATAATATGTGTGTTAAGGAAGGACAAAATTTAGTTATTCACAGAAGGCTTGGCCTTAGGCAAAATTCTAAAATAGGTATTTTTCATGTACACAACTCTAGCGCACACACACACACACACGTACACACACACACGCACACACACACACACGCACACACACACACGCACAGTAGTTCTTCAGTGCCCTTTTCTCAATGCTCAGTATTCTCTCTTTTCAACCTCCAAAGCATTCACTTTTTGGTACTCCCTCTGATTCCCTATTTTCATTCTTTGCTTCAAAATCCCAGTGCACAGCTTCTTGCAGTATAGACATTTCCTCTTTTCACCCACCGTAACATTGCAGTGGACTAGCCCATTTTTTTCAAGATATTGTTATGTTACTGGTTAGCAACACCTATGAACAAATTATAATTAAGGTCTTAATGAATGGTAAAAGCTTAATGTGTTATTTTATCTTGCTGTATTTATTTCGTATTATGAACTCTTCTAGATAAAATGCCTCAAATCAAAAGAATTAGTTCCAAATGATGGTAATTTCAAACTTTGTGGCAGGTTAGTGAGAAAGTGATTTCTGCAAGGCTGTCTTTGCTCCATGTTCCTTGAAATATCTGCCAAGGGTAAATGTTTACTTTACCTATGTATAAGGCAGACCCTAGTGAGCAGGTATATTGAAATATTAAAATCCCTGAGAAGAAAGGTCACTGGTAATGGCATTAATGCTGCCAGTCCTTACTTCCTATTAAATGATGCGTCAATATGCAACATTCTATACTTGATCTCTGGTAAATGGATATTAGTGACCTTGAGTCAACAATCTTTGCCTTCTTTAGACATTGGATAGCACTGTAACATTTTAAATTTGCAATTGTGTTTACTTTTAAAATGGAGTTTAAAAGTCTTTAAACTGGATAGGTAGAGAAATTGAAATGAAGACACAGAAAGTCTGTAAATGCTTGGATGGTTATCACATATCACACCATCTATGGCTCAGCAGTAAATGCGCTGCAAAGGCAGAACCATCAGGGTATATCACATTAATGCATAATTCAGAGTCTTTAAGTATCTGTGAGTCATTGCCAAGATACATTGCCACGTGTAAACCATCCATCATGTCAATTCATTGTCTTTATAATGTTAATTGAATGTGGGCTCTAGGATTTAAAAGTTTCTGGACCAGCTTCTTCATTATGAAGAAGGTATTGTTTCTGGTAGTTTCTGTCCACTTGTGCTGTGTGGGACATTTGAGAAGCTTCCTACCTTCCCCCTAACTTTTCTCCCCAACTGTGGCCAGCAACACTATGGTCTCTCAACATATATACCATTTTTTTTTTGAGACAGGGTCTCACTCTGTCACCCAAGCTGGAGTGCAGTGGCAGGATCAGGGCTCACTAGAGCCTTGATCTCCCAGACTCAAGTAGTCCTTTCCACCTCAGCCACCTCAGTAGCTAGGACTACAGGTGTGTGCCAGGCTAATATCTGGTATTGTGAGTAGATGGCATTTTACCCATTGCCCAGGCAGCTCTCAAACTCCTGGAGTCAAGTGATCCACCGGCCTCGGCCTTCCAAAGTGTTGGGATTATAGACCTGAGCCGTCATGCCCAGCCCCACATTTACACTTACCACAATTGCCAAAGGACGAGTTCTTCCAGAGAGAGATGTGAATTACTGGAAAGTTTGGTTGTGTTGTCACTCATGTTTTAAAACATTTTAAAATGTGGTTTTAAGCAACAAACTTTTTTTTAGTAACAAAGAACATCACAGACTGTAAAAGAAAGGATTATTCTGCTTTATTTGCTAAATTGTGTGACATGGCAGTCTTGTTCTCTGTTGAACAATGCATCTATGAATTGTGTCATGTTCATATTCATGATGAAAGTCCATATGTTAATTAAAATAAATGAACCAGTTCTAAATGCATGAACATGGATAAGTCTTGAAAACATAATGGTCAGTGAAAAAGCAAGTAGCTGATACATGACATTTATGTACATTTAAAATTATACAACAATGTAACATTATTTATGGATACATACATATGTAGTAAACATACACAAACATGGATGTGGAAGCTAGCTACAAACCAGTTTTAACACAGTGGCTCTTTTACCCTTGGCAGGAAGTGGGGATGATAAAGAGTTTCATGACATCACTTTTGGGTACAGAGTGGTCTTCAATTCCCTTTGTAATATTTTGTTAGGAAAAAAGAAATGAAGTATACATATAAAATTTTATAATTCACTTATAGTTATTCAATCATAGGGAATACATGACTGCTTATTATTCTGTATACTTTTTATTTTTGAAATATTTCATAATAATAATAGTGAATTGGTAAAAGAAACCTCAAGTTTAAAATGGGAACTGACTAGTAATTTTTAGTACCATCTCTTCCAAACTTTCACTAAAATTCCCAAGGAGACATGAGTGAAAAAGTGAAAAGCCACAATTCAAACTAGGGCGAACCAACAAGGCTTACTCTAGAATCTGGGAGGAACTGATTCATAGTAAAAATCTAATAAAGCAGGAAGGAGAAAATCCTGTTCAGTTTTCAGGTAATAGCATGTACCTCCTTTGCTTCCTGGAAACAAGAACTGTGTGTGTGTGGTAGTGGGGGGTGGAGATTCCCAAAACAAACTTTTGAAGAATAAAGTGAACAATGCGCATTGGAATATTTGGAAAATATAGAAAGGGAGAAAGTAGAAAAGCAGAACCCAAAATTTTCACGTGCAAAGCCAACCAGTCCTATTTCCAACCTCAGAGCTACTGTGGCCTTTGACAGTGGGGAAAGGAGATGTTCAATGATACTTTTTTGATTGCACAATGAGGAGATGTTCAGCCACTGGGGAACCCTCATTTCATGTCCCCCTTCAACCTTACAGCTCAAAAGCCACTTGGAATATATATATATATATATATGATATATATATGGTAGAACATTTTCTTTTTCCACATGAAATGTTTTTCCTGAATCTCTTTATTGCCTATTCCTTTCTTAACTTTAGTTCCCTATAGAAACATTCAGTGTCTGGAGAATAAAAAGCAGAGAAAAAAAGAAGCTTTTTTTTTTTTTTTTTTTTTTAAATTAAAAGAAAAATACTAAAGCATGTCATAGCATTGTTGGAAAGAACTAAAATTATATTTTGTTGTTTTCTCTTTAAATGAAATGACTTGATTTGCATAAAGTGACATTTGTGGAGATAAATACAATACAAAAAATGAATTTCTGGATTTAGAACTTCTTCCTCTACTTTTTTTTTTATGATCGGGTCATATATTCCTCAAAAAAAAAAAAAAAGGTTTTAAAGGAAACTCTCGTCCACCTTTATCTCTAATGGCCCGGTTGGGAGTTGCTATAATAATCCTTTTGCTTTTATGTGGCCATCTGGAGGCCTATTAAAAGGAGTATCTAAAACAGACTCCCCAAGTGTGCTGAGTTTGTACATTTTCACCAAGTCACCAAAACAGGAGCATTTTTCCGACTGCAGGAAGAAGTGACCCTTTCAGAGAGGGGTGGGGATGGTGGGGGGAAGAGAGAGAAGAGTCACAGCACCAGCGAGAGGCACAACTTGACCTTTCACTCTTGCCATTGTGAACAAGTAGTAAGAATAGTGGCTGATTCTGGTGTATGCGTTTTAAGGGTACAAAGATCTACAGCAAGGTTTCTTTACACCTCTGGGGCTCTGTGATGGGATGGAAGACGTTAGGGAACGTGGGAACGGGCAACATTGAGAATTTAATGAAGCATCATGTTTCAACTGGATAATATTCTGTTTTGATTTGTGTAGAAAGGAAATATGAAATATTGAAATAATATTTCAAGTTCCCAGTTTTGTGGCACAAATAGACATACAGAGCATTCTTGCCTTTCTGAAAACTGTACCTTTCATCAAAAGTATAATCCAACAGAGTTTAGGACATAAAGGGAGGTTGTCAAATGGAATTTGATAAACGTTGGCATTTGTCTTTAGTAGATTATTAAAATCACCATGGTAAGATATCTGCTCATAAAGACAGAACAAGTTCACGGGGGCGGGATATCATTTGTCCAAAACAGAGTCTTTTCTCTGCACTCATTAACTATCTCGCCTAGTAATGTGGTTGTAATCCTATTAAACCTGATACATCAAAAATTAAAAAAAAAATTTAGTTGCTGTCTCAAACTGCACTACAACTCAGATCTAGGATCAAATAAGATGCATTAATTGCTTTACTGCTTCACTGCAAAGCCACTCTTAAAACATAATTCCTTAATGAAGTCCGTTAATTTGTTCATGGCAGTACACAAGCTGTTCAAAATGACACAGAATTGCACTCTGTTTTCTAACCCCTGCAGTTTCTTCTGTTAGTCACTCTGTCTTGTGTTGTTATCCCATGGATAGTAATTATTTTATAGTGGCTGTAATTAGGAGAGAATTAGGCTTGGTAAACAAAACCTGCCTTCTCCTGTTAATAGCTAAGGATAATAAATTTGGCTCTGACATTCACTATATTTGGACAAAGCTTGGCCTACTTCCAGTTTTCCCAATAAGAACTTTATTATATAATTATGCCTTGGAGGGGCTCATATTACAAGGTAATTTTTTTTTTGTAAAGACACATATTGCATGGCTTCTAGCCAGTAAATGATATACTGTAATATATGCCTCCAATAAATGTTTTAAACAAAATCTCTCTAAGCAATATTCTGCTGGAGCTACACACTGCTCTTCAGCATATATTATTTACAGGGTTTGTTTTTTGAGTTTTTCATAATGTAATTTTTTTTGCCCATATTGTCCAATATTATGACAAGTGTCTTAGAAAAGGCCTATATTATTTCCGTCAGCAAGTGACATGTTTGGATCTTTAACTCCTATATCTTAGTTTCTAAAGGTGCATCAGAAGCTACCAAAAAAGGAGCATTAAGGAATATTTTATTTTTTCTAAAGACTGGCTGTTATTTTGCATACATTATGATACCTTTGCTTAAACTGATTTGTTTTCTTTTCCGTTTTTAACATTAGGTGAAATACAATTATTTTGTCCAACTGCAAGCCAGTTCTCTGACGATGCATGTGCCTTTGGTTGATCCTTCACTGAAAGGGTCACTCAGATTTGTATAGATCACCAATAATACATGACATCACAAAATGATAACGGAAAGAGCACAACATGCAAAACAGGTTCAAAATAAAAATCATAAAAATATAACCTCTACTTAGAAAAACCATAGGAAAATGTGCAAAATGAGATTATCTTCAGGGCAAGAAATAAAAGTATTAGATTCTAGGTAAATACAAAAGACATAAATCCTGTTTACTTAGAAGCTAAGTTCAAAATTATAGCAATTCTGAATTCTCTAATATTAGGCATAGAGGGATTACAAAGGAGAACAATAATATTTAAAAAGTACTTTGGATTTTTTACTCCAGACACTCAACTTATATTTAAAATTCAATGAAAAATGGAAAATTAAATCAACCCAAGTGCATAACCCCCCAGCCCCACCTGCTTCCCCTCAAAAGTATGTTTCAATCATCTGCAAACTAAAGGGATTAATTTTTCACTGGATTAGCTGGATATATGTCTTAGTTACCCCAATTCACTTGCTTGTGCATTGGGGCTTACAAGTTACTTAAATAAGGTGCCAAATGGATTCTTAGGTGTCTGTTAACATTGATGAAGGATCTCTGGTTTGTTTAGTCAGGTTTTCAAAGGACTCTACTGTGGAAGCTCATATGAATTATGCATATACAAAAAGTCTCTCTTCAAGGAAGATTTGATTCCCTGCCTCTCTGTTCCAGCTTCTGGAGAAGACATTAAATAGCTGTGTTTTTTCTTCGGCTAAATCGTAACACTCACTTTCAGCAGAGGGTGACTAGAATTGCATCATATCTTCTTTGCAATCAGAAATGTCTTTAGCCTCTATTTTCTTCTTTTCAGCCCTGGTGTTGGCCAGAACATAAGAGACCAGCCATATCTATAGTTGTTTTCTCACTTGTTTTCCCAAAACACTGAGCATAAAAAAAAATGAGCATTTATTATATTTCTGTGTGCTAAGTTGCAAGGTTTTGGCATTCACACTTAAATCTTTCTTTAGGAAAAATGATTATAGTTATTATTCTGTTTCAAGAACATCATTCTGTGTCAGTAAGGTTAAACTATCAACGATATATATTCTAAGCATTTTTACATTTATTGAATGCCTACTGCATGCACTGAAGCATCATGAAAATCAGGAACATGTTAAAGGAGGCAAGTTGTTTTCTTCTCCTCCCCACCTCCCAACTAGTTTAAGTAACTCAAAGCGCTTAATGCAGGGATCTTGTTTATCCTCAGAAAATCCCAGAAGAATGTCAAATCCTGTTTCCTGCACTGACAGTGGCTGCTACTGCTGCTGCTGCTTTTTTTCTTTGCTCTGCAGAAGAAACAAAAGCACAGTGAGATTAAGTTGCATGCTCAAAATGCTACAGTAAATCAATGGAGAAAGATTGTCCAAGACCAGTGATTCAGAAGCCAATCCTCAATCTGTAGCTCCTGCCTCATTCTCCTCTTTCTCTTTTATTTTGGAGTTATGCCGATGTAGGCTTTAATTAGAAAGAAATATTAATTTTACTATTGATAATCAGTAGGTACCAAATCTTCATCAAATCTTCATTCCTCATACTAACAGTAATCACAGAAATGTGGTGAGAAGATTGTGGGCAGATTTGCACATATCAAAATATTCTTTCCCAATGCGAAAATGACCTGCTGAAACTAACATCATTAAATGACAGTTTCTGCCGGGCGCGGTGGCTCACGCCTGTAATCCAAACACTTTGGAGGCCAAGGTGGGCGGATCACCTGAGGTCGGGAGTTCAAGACCAGCCTGACCAACATGGTGAAACCCCATCTTTAAAAAATAAATAAATAAAAATAAAAAATAAAAACAAATGACAGTTTCACATTTTAACCAGAAAAGAAGCTGTGTTTCAGTTTTTTCTCTTTTCTTTTCTAAATAATAGGAAATGCTTTTATTAGGATACAAAAATTACTATTACCAAACTTCCTAAGTGACTGAACTAATCATTTTGATAAGTCAGAAAATAGACTGTTAGAGAGATATGCTTTGGATATTGAAGGCACAGGTTGGCGTGAAATTTAAGATCCTTTGTCTCCACAACAAATTTTTAAAAATAAAAACGATGACTCAAAATAACAGAGTCACAGACACTACAGATGAAAAGACCTGTAAGTCATCTCATCTACCCCCTGCTCATGCAGTTCTTTAGAGCACATTTGTCCATTGAAGTTCAACATCATTCTAAAATTGTGTCTTTCACTTCTGAGCAGACACTTCTGTATCACTTGAGGAGAACAATCTTAGATCTTGACTTGCTAACCTGCTCTGGCTATAGCCCTGTACCAAACATCCAAGCTAGGTAAAGGTCTTTCTCCCAACCCCCTTCCATGACCATTATGTCCTTGAAATTTTCTGCTCACAAAATTCTCTTCTAACTTCATAGTGTATGACAGTCCTATGGAGCTGGGCTGTGATTTGGCCACTCTATTAAGTTGTTTTAATCCAGTCTCATAAATCAATCTCTTTAGCTCCTATATCATGGTGGTGGCTGTTTTGTGACATCTTCTAATTTTTTTACATGATTCTTATACTGGAGTCTCTCAGGTCCAAACAGATTTCAAGGTGAGGAATGTGTCTTGACAAACATAAAGTCATCATAAACTCCCATAATTCTGCAGGTATTAATACACACCGAAGTACAAAGTGAAAGCTTCTGAATTGAAAGGGGTAAAGAAAGTGTCATATATAGTATTTTGCTGACTGTTTATCCTATATAGTGCATTTGCTACGAAAGCATCCCCTGCCTACACCATCTACAATAATATATAATGTGGCTGGAAAAGACAGGAAAAGTCAGTTTGTATCAGAGCAGTTAACTTGGCTTCCACAATTCCTCCCCTGCTGCTCTCCTAGTCCCACTTCAGCTGTATTTCACTCCATTAACTACAGCAATGGGTATTTGCTCTCAATAAATGTGTGTGGGTGTGTATGTGTGTTTGTATTTGAAAAGAGTTTATGGAGACAACTCCAAATAGCTCCAAAAGTGATTGCACAATTAAAGAAACTATTTTCCTGCTGTTGATGGTTATTTCTTAAAACATCGTCTGTCAGGCTAGCTACTGAGATTGATGTTCTGAATACTTTTTTCTTTTTAAACCATAAGGAACTAACTTCTTCATGTCTTTGCCCTAACTTCATCACTATTTTCCTAAATCTTTCTTGTGGTTTGATTGTGAGATCAATTCCAAAAGGACTATCAACATCCACTGTGGATGTTAAAGAAGCAGGTTCAAGTTCAGGTCTCATAAGGTTTTGAACTCTCTGCAGACTATTCCAAGCACTTTGAACTTAAGTTTAAATTTTTCTATTAGCTAGTGGAAATGGTAAAAATAAGCTCAAACACAGTGACTTCCAACTGCGTCAAGCTTAGCACAAATCTGCTCTGCTTACAAGGGGGCAAAGGACAATTTGGGGTTTACCTGAGGGAGTTACTATAGTCACAGCATGTTTTAGTTTTTGTTGGAAAAAATAGTATTTTGCACACTGTCTTAATGCTAATAAACTGACAAGTAGGTTAGATTGGTTCTCTTTTATACTGACAGATATATGACATTATGGGGTTCAAAAATTTTGTTTGAGAATATCCATTGTCATTATTCAATAGCTAAAGAAATGGAGAAAGAATAATATCTTTGTCAATTAAAATTTGGGGGTAAATATTGAGAAAACCAGCACAATTTCTTAAGCTACCATGCCTACAGAGGGCCAGGCCTATGCTTTGTAAAATGTGCCTGAAATGTTATCCTAAAGGTCCCAAGAGGAAAAGATAAGTAGTGTATTGATGCCCAAGCTTTAGAATTTTGTGGGAAATCTCTTTGACCAAAAAATGCCTCTCCTCTGTGCATCAGTTCCTAGGGCATCCTTGATAGGGAATAAGGCCTTATGTACCTTAAAATGTATACTGCAAATACGTCCAGCAATATTTTAGGTTATAATAAGTTATAAGTGATTGATGATTTATAATGTACAAGTTTTAATGATGACATATATATATTTCCCTAAGAGTAGACAAGAGATGTTATTAAGACAGAAAGAAGACACCTAACCTACTAAGAATAAACTTCGCATTTTTCTTAAGCATCTCTTCTGATCAAAGATTAAGTGACCTCGGGCAAAAATTATGCCTGCTCCTTAAACCTCAATCTCTGTGTAAAATATGAGGTTTAGAGATGATCTTTGTAGAAGCCTTTTATTTTCCCCTGGAAATAAAAACCACACATCCTTCAGGTATCCATCTCTATCTTGTGGACTACAGGGATGAGAACCTAACTGAAGCTGATGGAATCTGAGTCATTTTAGAAAAGTTCAATTTAAACAGAAACAGGAGAAGTAGAGGAGAAATAGCGGAGTCACTTTAAAGATGTGGAGCACCTGAGAGAAAGTACACAGGTCCACCATGATGGAGTTGCCATTGCTTCTGTCCTCTGGAAATTTGTAGCTTTGCAGTTCCTTGCCTTAACTATCTCAGTTGTCTCCCAGTGATCTCCTTCCTTCCCTTTTAACTTAAATGCAATGAGAGTCCATTTCTATTGCTTCCACCCAAACATTAATTGATCCAATCATCTTGCTGAAAAGTACTTCGTCTGATGCAGTGAGAAAAGCCTCACTTCTATCCCAGTGGTTCTTAACTTTGGCTACCTAATAGACTTACGTGGGGAAAGATGTGTCAGAAGCAGGCAATATTGGGTTGGAATCCCAGCCATGCATGCTTAGTCAGGTCACTTATTCTGTTTGCACTTTAGTTTCTTTACCTGTTAAATAGAGATCCTCATATGCACCTTGCAGTGCCAGTAGGACTATTCCTTGGAGATGGTGTCTCTACATTAGGTACGTTTATTTGTCCACCTTCTACCTCACAGTCCACCTCACAGCAGGTTAGTTTCAATGAATGCTGGCAGTAAGGAGTCAGACCTGGATTTCAATTCAGATGTCTTTTTGCCTATCTCCGTGGCCCCTTCTAATTTTTAAACTTAGTAATCTTCAGTTTCCACTTTTTTAAAAGTTGATGATAGCTACTCCATTTTAGTGTTGCTGTAAATATTAAACAGTACGTTAACATGAAGAAACTGATATCATTACTGCTAAGACTCATCAGTATTTGCTGAAACAAATGAAATTGAATTGTCCAAATTGAAAACTGGCTTCAAGACTCTATCTCAACAAGTATCTATGAAGTATTATGTATCAAGAACTATTCTGGACATACATTATCTTCATTTCATTGGAAAAACCATCTCTATTGATTTTTCCCTACCCCATAAAGAGGAGGTACTGATTACAGACTTCAAAAGGGTACATCGCATTCCAGTATATTTCTCCCAACCTGCCATAGTGGCCTTCTGTCCCAAAAACAAGCTAAATCCAACTCAATCCTGCCTCTGAGATTCTACACGTACTGGTCCCTCTGCCATATGCCATTTCTCCATTTGTCCAATACCAGCTTCTTTTCTTTCTTTACATCCAGATCCAATGGCATGTCCTGGATGACCAGTCTTTCCTTTTTGTACTCTATTACTTTATTTTCTCCATTGCACTTATCCCTATATAAAGTCACCTTTGATTACATGTTTAAACATGTATCACCTGTGGCCCTTCAACAAATTATATAACTGCTCCAAAGACAAAGATCAAATTTTCTTCATCTTAATGAGGTCCCAGCATATAAGAAGTGCTCTCTTTCTATATATATGCCTATAAATATATATATATATTTTTGAGACAGAGTCTCGCACTGTCACCCAGGCTGGAGTGCAGTGGCACAGTCTCGACTCACTGCAACCTCTGCCTCCTGGGTTCAAGTGATTCTCCTGCCTCAGCCTCCCGAGTAGTCGGGACTACAGGTGCATGCCACCATACCTGGCTAATTTTTTAAGTAGAGGCAGGGTTTGACCATGTTGGCCAGGCTGGTTTCGAACTCCTGACCACAGGTGATATGCCTGCTAGGCCTCCCAAAGTACTTGGATTACAGGCGTGAGCCACTGTCAATAAATATTTTTTAAATGAACAAATTCATGACTGATGAATACATTTTTTAGCTCAGGGCTATGAAATAGGTCTTCAGATCATAGGTCATTCAATCTATCTCAGAGAAAAAAAAAACATAGATGACGTTCCTTGCATGATGGTATCTGGACAGAACACAGCAGAAGACAGAGAGAATAGACAGACCCTTGAAGAAAACAAAAGTATAAGTGTGCTAATTAGTTACATCTGCCCCAGTGCTGGCAGGCACTGCAGAAGGTGAGACTACTGACGGTTTGAGGAGAAAATGTGGGGTCCCTGGGATGATAAAAACAATACTAATTCTTCTCTACAATTCCTGTGAGGTTCATTCACTTGGAAGAGTGACATCAGTGCATTCAATTGAAACTACCAGATTCAGTGAGACATGCACTAGACACAAGTGGCAACCACATGTTTCCTCTTAGTGATGGTCCTGGCTGGTGACCAATTCCAGAGAAGTGTTATGCAGGCTGGGAACTGGAAAGGTCAGAGTGGCAGCTATCTTTTTTATGTTTTTCATAACAAATAATAGAACATTGTGAAGAAGCACAAGGGAGAAGGATGCCTGGCAGGGCCCTTGTAAATAAAACCAAGAATCCCCCAAGATATTGAGGTTAACAAAGGAAAAATGCAGCTGTTGTGAATGTGGTTTGTGTCCAAATCTTCAGCCTGGTGCAGAAGGGGATGCCTTCACTTAGCTCTCACCATCTCTGAGCAGAGGCAAGAGGGATGCTGTTAATAACAAAGGCAGTCCCTGATGATGGCAAGTCTAATTACAGGAGGAAAAAAAAAAGCGCAGGGAAAGAAAAGGTTTGGTTTCCCCAAGACATCATTTTATTACCAGCCTGACATGGCAACTTTAAGGGTCATTTCTTTACAATCACGAAAATACCTAAACAGTTGGGAAAATAGCTCAGAGGCCATCGCCAAAGCCCCTGGTGCTTCATTTCTGAAAACATTTTCCCACAATGGCAGCTTTTAAAAATTGTTTTTTCTCTTTTAATTAAAGAAACAATTTTGTTACTCTGGATGTCTGTAAATAGTCAACAGGATAGAAAAGAAGAGGTGGATGGGAGGAGAAAGGTGAAGAAATAAACAGCAGAGCAAGTGAGTGAGGGAAAGTCAGATTTTAAAAGCATGAAGAAAGCAAAATATAATACAATTTTTTGGAGAAATTTTCAAAATTAGGAAAATGTTACACATGTATATGAAATTATATTTTTCATGATCGAGCAGTAATCTTCATATTGAAATGCCTACCTTAATTATTAAACATGCTAAAAAGGAAAATAAAATGAATGTTATAAATCTACAGAAGGTCCTTTAGAAATATTGTTGTTTTCCTTACAGCATATTCTACTTAAAATATTGATTATAGTTATCATAATGTTGTAATAATAATGTGATATTATATAAAAATATGGTTATATAATAATGGTTCTGAATATATGCTATAATTCTAACTTTTATTAATTCACATAGAGCTTAACTTCAATTAGTCTGAATTCATGAGGGTTTGCCATGTTCATGAGGAAGTATTTCCAAAAGGGAGGCAAACTATAGGCTAAACGTATGTATTTGAAACTACAGATATCCTCAAGATAGTAAGTATGAACTAGAGTTGCTTGTAATGCAAATTCCTACATATCAAATCCTGTAATTTCATTTTTCTTTATAAAATTTGACATGCTACTTCTGAGAAAATTTGGACTCACAGGACTTTAAATCACATTTAATGCCACTGCAGCCTTTATTAGATGAACATGGAATAGCAAAGGGATATTTTTCCGATAAATAACAGCATTCTAATGACATAATATGATATATATTTTAACTGCAAATTACTGAAACTGTGTTTTTGTTTTTTCATGCATGCATAAATGGTACCACAGAATGTGGGCATAGAAGTGAAAATCACAGCTGGGTGTGGTGGCTCACACCTGTAATCTCAGCACTTGGAAGGCTGAGGCAGGAGGATTGCTTGAGCCCAGGAGTTTAAGACCAGCCTCGACAACATAGCAAGACCCTGTTTCTGTGGTGGCTCATGCCTATGTTCCCAGCTACTCAAGAGACTGGGGTGGGAGGAATGCTTGAGCCCAGGAGGTCAAAACTGCAGTGAGCTGTGATCGTGTCACTGCACTTCAGCCTAGTCAAGGGAATTAGACCCCATCCTTAGGCAGTTGTCAATGGAGAATGGAGCACTACCAGGAGAGGCAAAGTTTTTTTCTCTAAGTATATCAGTCAAGTAAGTTCTTAGATTTACTTTCTTTACTTCCTGATGCTGATATTTCATTTTACTTCTATACAGTTAGACAATTTATTCCTGCTCTCAAGGTCCTATATGAAGGGAGCATATATTTTGGTTCACAGAGCCTTATAATTTTTTCAGTAAAAAGCTGATTCTTATCCGATTTTCCTACTTCCATTCTTGCCTCCTCCTCCCATTATTCTGCAAAGTAGGAGCAGAATAATCTTTTAAAACGGGAATGAGATCATGTGACTAGGACATGTAAAAACTCTTCCTGAGTTCTCATTGTACTCAGAATAAATTCCAAGTTCATCTCCATGGCCACACAAAGCCACATTTGATCTGCCACAGCATGCTTCCCTAGCTTCACCCCACACCATTTGTCATTTCTCACAGTGAGCCTCTGTCTTACTAAGCCCTTTACCAACTCCAGGCTGGAGTCCAAATTTACCCTTCCGCCTGGAATGACGTTTCTTCTCCTTATCCTTTGAGTTTACTTCAAATATCACCTCTTCAGAGAGACTTTCCCTGATTAAACTTCTAAAGCACTTTCTTCAGTTACTATGCCCTCCCCTAGTTATTTTTTCCAGTTGCACTCTTCACAGTCTGTAATTTTCTTGTTTAGTAATGTGTTTGCTTTATATCATCAGCTTCCCCCAGGCTGCTACAGAAATAAAGCTCCATGGGAAAAAGAACCTTGCCTGTTCTCTTTACTTCTAGATCCCTAGAACCCAGCATTGTGCTTGATATATAGTAGATGTTCAATGAATACATGAAAAAATTAACAACGAGAAGGCTTTGTCATGTCTGTATGAAACAACCAAGTTTCCAAAAAGGCAGAATGGCATGAGAAAGACTTCCTGAATACTGATTAGATCCTAGAGGCAGAGAGTTCCTGAGAGAGAACTTTATGTTTTTACTAAAATTATTTTAAAATGTTCAACCTAAATCCTTTACCTAATTTATGGACGGTTTTTTGCTGTGCTTGAGTTCTTTTGTAACGTAGATGTAATGTCTGTCAATTTTTAAATGGCCATATTCTCGATTCCATAAGTGCAAGGGACTTGGAGAATTGATAATAGAACTAATTTTACATCTGCAATTTTTCATCGATGTTACTGCACCTTGAAAGGTTTACTTATCAGATTTGGAATCCAGACCTCTACAAGGAGTGGCATCAATGACCTTAATAAATAAAAACTCCAATGTTACCCAGATATTTCTGGCACCAACTTTTTATTGGGTGAGATTTTAGATATGGCAGAATCAAAAGCAATAATGAATTAACTGAAAAACTTTAAAATAGTTTTAAAAGTTTTCATTGGCTACATTGAGGTTTTGGTGAACTGAGGTTTTGATGAGTCAAAATCTGAAAAAATATCTCTGGATATCACTCCTTTTCAGACCTCACCTTGTATGTCTTTTCATTTGGCTGGTCTTTATTTGCGTCCTTTATAATAAAACTTTGATTATAAGTATAGCACTTTCGTGAGTTCTGTGAGTTGTTCTAGTCGATTATCAAACCTGAGGGGTCATAGAAACCCCTAAATGTATAGCCAATTTATCAGAAGCATGAGTGTCTGGAAAAACCCCCCAGTGGGAGACTTGTATCTGAAGTAAGGGCAGTCTTGAGGATGATTGTGTTTTTCATTTGTGGCATCTCAGGCTAACTCCAGGTGGTTAGCATCAGAATGATATTGCAGTACACTCAATTAGGGGTGAAATGGAACAGTTACTTTTTCTTTCAATATCCTAAGCCTAATTTGAATTTTACAATTTCTTCGTTCTTTGTATCTGCAAGAAGTTCAGGACCTTCCTCCAACTGAAAAATCGGTGGTAATTATGGCTGTTTGTCTTTAATCAACTTGAATTCATATTCTCTGATTAATTTTTATTTATTTGTTGATTCAACAGATTTTATCAAACACTTGGTAAAAACCAGGTATTGTGCAGGATCCCGGTACTTGGGTATATCAGTGCATGAGACAGAAATGCTTCCTGTTGTCGTGGAGCTCACAGCCTGTTGGTATAGATCAAATACTCTGTTGAACAAATATTCGAGTGATTATATATTGTGTCCCTTTATCCTTCTTGTATGTTGTTTAATTTTTCCTCAACAATTTGCACCAAGCATGGTTATAGCTCTTTCTCCTTTATTTTCCAAGGTGCCGCAAACAGAGTGCTTCTATGACTTCCAGATTTTTACTATTTCTTGGAGGATAATGCAAGGAAAATACTGCACAGGATTAGAAACAACTTAATTCAACTATTAGACATTACTCTTTCTAAAATTCCTACCATCACTACAGAGAGTCCATTTTGGACCTTCTTTCTCAAACCCCCAACATGTTGCCATGTTGCCGTGGTTTGCTCTCTCCTTTCAGAGAGTCTCTCTTTTCTCTTTCCCTCATTAACTTAAAAATCCCTGCTAAACTGGATGTGGTAGTGTGCGCTTGTAGTCCCAGCTACTTGGGAGGCTGAGGCAGGAGAATTGCTTGAACCCGGGAGGCAGAGGTTGCAGTGAGCTGAGATCACACCACTGCACTCCAGCCTGGCGACAGAGTGAGACTCCATCAAAACACAACAAAAAAAAATCCCTGCTAACTTACTTTGAAGAGCTCCCTCTTATCTCAAACTCTTTCCTTCAGACAATGCTAAAGGAATGTGGTATAGCTCTCATAAAATAGCCGTCTTCTTTCTGTTACATGCCCCTATGACACACAAAATACAAAAATGTGTTCAGGGTAAAAAATAACATCACAGTAGCAAAAATATATTACAAATATTAATGCTAAAGCCTTAATTTTCCTAAAAACACTTCTCTTTTTCAATTGTATTATTCTCTTTTGTCAAGCTTGAAGTATCTAAGATAGCTCAGAATATGTTTAGGTTAATGTTTAGTCTACGTACTTGTTAATAGAGATGTAACTAATCATGTGGGCAAATATTATGGATTTTATTAGTCCTCTTTTTCTTTCACTTAACCTAAGTTGTTTAAACATTTATATTTATCAATATCTGTATCTATCTATCTATCTATCTATCTATCTTTACATTGGGAGATTCCATGTGTGTGTTCATTTGTGTACATATGTGTATGTGTGTGTGCATATATAGATAATACATAATATTGATATATAATAAATGATATTGAGAAATATGTGATATTAAGAAAGCAAAAAGAAAAGGTCTTTAGTATAGCATCATTTCATGGTTTTCCCCAGCTAGGCATTGGTTACTTCTATATGTAAAATCATTTAAACAATCTGTTTTTCCTAAATGATCAGTCAAATAAATGATTTAAATATTTATGTTTTGGGAGAAATAAACTATTGTGTGCCTTAGTTGACTAATTAATTTTTTGTAATGTTGACATAGCTATTGCCTTAATATTCTCTCCACCAAGTACACTTCCTATTGAGATGACGTCAAAGGACTTTGCAGTTCCGACAGACCCATAAATCTACTTAGTTTCAAACTGAGATGAAGATCTCCAAACTCAAATTCGGTATAGGTCATGAACAGTGCAATGAATCACATTCTCCAAAGGCATTTGACCTGACTGCAAATTATTTCCATGTTTTGTAGATGCAACAGGGTATAATAAGGAAACTTTGTCCTCTTTGCCTATAATCCCTGTGAGATGATGTATGACCATCCTGAGCACATGTAGTATGTAGAATACTGGATTCTGACCTGAATATCATCTCATGGATTACAATGAGTCCACTTTTGTCTGATCTGTATGAAAGACAGTTTTCAAGAGTATTTTAAAAGTGCCTAATTACACCAGTCACTTCAGTGGAAGGACTGAGAGGAAAAAAAATCATCACTGTCTCTTAAGTAGCCAGTAGAAAACAACAAATAACAGAGGCAAGAATTCATGCAGTATTTAGGAATTCTCTTCTGTTTGGTTGGAAATGGCTGAATAGTTGTAGCCTCATTGCAGTTCCTCTCCAGCGTAAAGCTCTAACAAAGTTGGTTGACGGGCACTGCTTAGCTATTATTATATAGGGCAAACAACATTTTTTACAGCTATCAGTTTCCTGTTTTTAAAGAAATCACAGAGCATGTATAGGGAGAGAGGCAGGCTTGACGTTGGATAAGGCGTTAATGCCAAAAAATGAAATACTAATGTAGACCAAAATAAACCACTATAAAATCTGCCTGTCAGAATAGGAGTTAAGCTTGGTCTCTGCAGACGTAGAATTAGCCTTTGAATATTTTCTCCTACACAGACCCCCACAAAAGCTGCTAGTAGTTGTGGAGACAGTACCAAACAAATCTGATTTTGGAATCAGACCATCAAATATTACCAGAAGAGTTTGATTTATTAAAGTTAAATTATAGCTATATCTGATTTTCTTGTTAATGTGCAAATGGGGACAAGATGTCATTTCCCACCACTCTCTTTCCATTTATGTAGTTTAAATGCAGTTCAAGGCAGAGAATTTTTAAATAAGAGACCAAGCTTGACTGACTTTGGTATGTAATTTATGTATTTTATTTTATTTTATTTTTTAGAGAAAGTCTGACTCTGTTACCCATGCTGGAGCACAGTGGCATCATCTAGGCTCACTGCAGCCTCAGCTTCCCAGGCTCAGTGATCCTTTTACCTCAGCCTCCTGAGTAGCTGGCACTACAGTCACATGCCACCACAGCCAGCTAAATTTTGTATTTTTTTGTAGAGATGGGGTTTCATCATGTTGCCCAGGCTGGTCTGGAACTCCTGAGCTCAAACTATCCACCCACCTTGGCCTTCCAAAGTGCTAGGATTACAGGCGTAAGCCACTGTGCTTGGCCTGGTATGTATTTATTTACATATCAGCTAAAAGAAAGGCAAAATGGATGGTGAAGAAAATTAGTCCACTAATGCATTTCTGGAAAACTAATTTTTATTTATTTTTATATAAATCAGTTAATGACAGACATGAGGTTTAGAAAAGGAAATATTTTATTTGGACAGCTTTTATGAGACATTCAAAGACCAGGGAAAAATATCATCCTGCTTCAGCCTCCTGACGTGTCTGCAATTTGAACACAATGAATAAAACTAAGGATAGTTGGGTTCTTATTCTGTTTGGGTCATTAGCTATCTGAGTCACCTTGAAGAAGATCTTGAGTATGTCTGTGCTTCTGATTTTTATTGGAGAAAGGGTTTAGCATATTGCTTTCTGTTACACTTTATGGGGGTCCAAAAAGAGTTTTCATAAACGTTTGAGGACATAAGCTAGAAGGCAGGTTCCCCCCATCCCACTTCAGCCACAGCAGCCCCGTATCTCTGAGAATCATTTATCTTGACTTCCAAATGATATTTTGCTTGGTAAGTGTTAGTTTTTGACACCAAAAAAATAACTAGAACTGCACTGGCTTGGGATGATTTCTTTCTCCTACCCTCCCTCTTTGGTCTCTAGCTCCTTTATCCACTTCCCAAGCAATTCATCTTGCCTCTTTCTGGTGAAAGACTTGCACTGGGTAAAATTAAACCGAGTAGGTGGGTTTCCCTTAAGACACAATCCAGATTTCACTTGCGTAGGAAGTCATGAAAAGCTGTCCAACTCTTGGAAAAGAATTGTTAAATGCAATAAGATAGCTTTAGAGGTTTTATAGTGGCTTATTTTAGTCTACATTAGTAATTCATTTTTTGGCATATCAGCCCCCACTAATGTCAAGTTGTGCTCTGGGAATTTTGCAAAATAGCTCACACTTAAGCATATTTTCCAGCTCTCAAAGTGATGCAGAACATTTGTTTAGGCTTTTGTCCAGTCATATACACAAATGAAAAGACATATATATATATATATATATATATATATATATATATATATATACTTTTGCTGCTTTAAGTACTGTTAACTCTGTCCCTGCTGACAGATACAAGGCCCATTTTCAGCTTCATTTTCCAGCTTTCTAAGCATATGTCCATAACGGCTGTCTATCATTGATGTAACATCTCATGCCATCACAGGTTCCTGATTTTCTTCTTTCTTCACTGGCTGGTCCTTCTACTTTCAATATGATCCTTAGATGCTTCAAGTTATTTTATTTATTTCCTCTGATCACAGATTCCCCTTAACCTCTGTTCCCTAGCTTCTTTATTAATTCCTTGCATCACTTCATCTCCATATAGATGGTACCCAGATCCACACTCTAGTCCTATCTTCTTGTCTAGGTTCTGAAGCCTATTTCCATCTGGCTCCAGGATCTTATCACACAGATGTTACATCCATACATCAAACTCACCTGCCTGAAGCTAAATTCACCCTTCTCCACTCCCCGGCCACATATTACTTTTTTCTCTCTCATTCAATCTATTTAAGCTAATCAGCAATAGGTTTTCAAATGCCCTCTGTTCCTAGGAAAGCAGTTTTTAGACTGTTTTCTCTAAAAGTTATTACTCTCTTATTCAAATTTAATAAACCAATAAAGATAATAGCATAATAGTTCTAGTTGAAACAGTGATCAAAGGCTCCTTTTTTGCTGACATTTTCCCTTCCTCACTTTGTTCCACATCCCTGAATTGGAGAAACGTTTGGAGCCAGCTGTCTTAAAATTCAGAATTGGCTGCTTTTTTCCTTCACCTTTTTTGTCTACTTTGTCTCCAAGCTTCATTTTTTTCCCTATAGCCTGTGGAGGGTTGTTTGTTTGTTTTATTATTTTTAATCACATTCTCCATCCTTACCCTGTTAGTTCTCCTTGGTGACACTATTTTCCAGACTCCTATAGCACTTCATTTGTTGATACAGATTGTCACTTTGTTGTTTTCAAATTAGATTTTGAAAGGATTACTTTTGTCTTCAAGACAAGAAGTAGTTTAAGGAGTTATTTTTCTAATCCATCCATCCATCCATCCATCCATCCATCCATCCATTCATCTGTCTATCCATCATCTCTTCCTTTATCTAGAGTATTTATTTAATCTACCATAAGCTAGGCACTTTGTTAAGAACTGGGAGGATAACTGTATCTAAAGCAAATACAACTTTGACTTCCTTGGAAATATTCTAGGTTCCCTAACTGTAACAAATCTTGTATTGGGAACATAGAAAATATGCATTTAACACTTGCTAATGAGTTGAAAAGAAACAGAGAAATAAATCTTTCTGTTTTTGCAAAATGGGTGTTTTAAAAATTTTCTTCCCTGGCCAGTTAATTCTAAGGCAGTGGTTCTCAGTTAGTTTATTTTGTTGGCTCCTGCCCCATCTTCACTCCCACCAGGGGTGACATTTTGTCATGTCTGGAGACATTCTTGTTACAGCTGGAACTTGAGGTGGGGAGGAGGAAGGCTACTGTTACCTAGTGCGTAGAGGCCAGAGGTGCTGCTTAACATCTTACAATGCACAGGACAGCACACTACAATAAAAAATTATCCAGCTGAAAATGTCAATAGTGCCAAATTTGAGATACTAATATAAGATATTGAGTTGGCCAGGTGCAGTGGCTTACGCCTGTAATCTCAGCAATTTGGGAGGCCAAGGCGGGTAGATCACCTGAGGTCAGGAGTTCAAGACCAGCCTGGCCAATGTGGTGAAACCCTGTCTCTACTGAAAATACAAAAAAACTAGCCAGACTTGGAGGTACATGCCTGTAGTCATGGCTACTCAGGAGGCTGAGGCAGGAGGATTGCTTGAATCCAGGAGGCAAAGATTGCAGTGAACTGAGTTCATGCCACTGCAATCCAGTCTGGACAACAAGAGCAAAATTCTATCTCAAAAAAAAAAAAAAAAAAAAAGATATTGAGGATATTGAGTTCACATAAATTGTTTTTCTTAAACTATTTTTTTCCATTTATTATGTTTTCCTATTTTTTTATTCTTAGCCAAAAATTATGACATAGTTTTTTTTAATGCCATAGTTTGAGTTTCTTTACTCTTAAATCTAGGCCCTGCTGAAATTATTATCATCAAGCATATAAAAAATAACAGACTATTTTGGATACAGGATTCTCTGGCTCAGAGTAACAGTAATCCTTTTATTGCTTAGGCCAGTTTGTCAGCCTAAGATAAACTGGTCTAAGCAATAAAAGGATATATCTGTATATATACATATATATTTGTCTTAATTTAAGCAGCACAAAAATATGGTGGCTCTGCTATTGGTCATTTAAACAGTTTAACACTGAAATAAGAGATTTAAGATCTTTCTATTGTTCTACTCTTCCATGTTCATCATATTGGCTTTATTCTCATATAGCTCTCTTTTTGACTGAAAAATACCCACCATGGTTCCAAGCACCCCATGTAGATAAAAAATATTCAGTGGAAGAAATGAGACTATTTCCCCCGTGCATATTTAAGAGGAAGAAAACTTTGCACCAAAGATCTCCTCTCTCATCATTGTGTCTATAAATGAGTCACATACTGATCTTTTATCAGTCTTAGGCAAAGGGCATGAGATACTATGGTTTTCTTAAACTAATTAGAATTCACCCGTGAGTCATATGTGAGATACGTGGATACTTGAGCAGTTATGGTCCTGCCAGCAAAAGCGGGGGCATAGAACTGTTGGGAAGGAAGTTGCAAATGGGCACCCATTTTACAGATGAGATATGTAGTTGAGGCCCTGACCATATCTTGTTGTCATAAGTCCCTTTGCCCTCAGAGCAAAGATACTAACCTTAGTGGTTTGACTACATTCCAAAGTCTGTAATTATCTTCAGTGTCTCTATAGTTTTTACAGTTTAATGTAGAGAAATTACTCCTTTTTCTTGATGAATAGAATGTCTTTCTGCCCTAGAAGTGACTGCCAGGGCTGACACAAGGGTAAGGTGAGTAAAGTGTTTTGGGTGTATACTTTTAAGAAGCAGCCACTTAAATTTTAGGAGGCCCCTTAAATTCTGTGCCCAATACATCTTGTTTGCCTCACTGTAGTTCAGGCCCTTGTGGTTGTGTTTTAATGTGAGCCTTAATTTGTAATATAGTTTTTAAATATTTTGGATTAGTCTTGAGACCATTGTTCTCCATCCTGCAATAGAATTTCTTTCCCCTCCCCATGAAAGAGCTTTAAACTAATTCCAAGCAGTTGGAGAGACAATTCTGGTCATTGGGTACATGACAAAACATGGCCACAGTTTTTTGAGCCAGGAAAACTTGGTTATAAAATGATTTTAAAATACTTTTCTCTTGAAGGCCTGACATGATCAGCACTGGGCATGACCCAAAGATGGAATGAAGAGCATGAATGGATGACTGTTTCCTTAGCAACAAGAACCATGTTTTCTTTGAAAGAAAAAACCAAAAGAAACTGTTCCCCTCCATTTTTCTTTCCACCAATTCAAAGGCTAAATAGTAGTGGCTTAAAATTGTAATATTTATTCAATCGATACTTATTGAAGACATATCATATGCAAAGCAATAATTACATTTTAAAAGTTTTGATAAAGCTTCTTTTACCTATTATTCATTGAGCTACATTATTAGATGTATAGCAAACTCTGTAATGCTGATATTTACCAAAAACAGTAAAACAGTGAATCTCAGCTTTAGCTGCACCTGAGAATCACTTAAGCAGCTTTTAAAAAAACAAAGGTGCTAGGTTCCAACAGAATATGATTCAGTTCTCACTCAGCATCTGTATTTTTTTAAAGTGCCCCGACCCCAGGTGATTGTCATGTGCAGCTAGGATTGAGAATCACAGCCCTGAGAAAATTTATGGCATTGATAAATCAGCTGAACAATTTGAATTACATCAGTTGGAGATTAGAGTTTATAGAAAATTTCAGAGGGTGTAGTTCAAATTTTTCCTTGATTTACCGTTTTTCAGGACAAGGTTTCAAGAAACTAATAAATCAGAGTCCCCCAGTTAGTCAATCTCTAACTCTACCTTGGGTTTAAGGTAGGGAAAGAGCTGATGAGATGACTGCAGCTGATGCCAAACCCACCCAAAACCTGCCTCCTCGCAGGCTTCCAGAATCACCTCTAGGAGAAGAACAAATCCAGAGCCTTTTCCCTTATCTATATCCTGTCTGGAAATGCAGCCCGAATGGCTTCAGAGAAGAGCTGGCCTGGGTCACAGAAGGTGCCTGACCTGCCCAAGGTCATGTTCCAGGAAGTATGAGAGTCTGTGGGAAACTCGACCTTCTAGTCCTAATCCAGAGTTTGGGCCATGCCTTGGATGGAGACAGACAAGACTCTAATTCTCAGCCTGTTTTTTTTAAAGCTTTTCAGGTAATAAAAGACAAAGATTATTTTCTTTTACAGTATGCCCAAATGTTAGCAAGCTGATCCATTTTAGGAGAACTTTTTACAATCATTCATTCATCTATTGTCCCTTTCAACAGAATTTCATGGAATTCCTGCCACTTGCAGGGGTTGTGTTAAGTGATGAGGTTATAGACGTGTACAGTGCACAGTTTCTACTTGTAAACACTGCAAAATCTAGGTGGAGAAGCAGACAGGCACATAGCTTGATACATACGTGATAAAGGTAAGTCAGGGGGCTATGAAAATACCAAAATGGACTAATACACCGCTCTTACATAAGTAAGCTGGGAAGTCATCAGTAGATTAGTAAGAAAAAAGTTCATGCAATCTGAGTAGTAAAGTAAGATTTAATTCTCTTATTGGGCTTATGCCTAAGAGAGTCTGCAAAACCTTTATGTATCTAACATTATACATCAACCTTAAAAACTGATTTTGAAGAGTTCCAAATAAGTCATTTGGATGATACAACTGGAATGAAATACACCTCCTTCTTCACCCACAGTATCACAGCCAATTTATGTAGAAACTGAGTGACCAGGAATAAAAACTCTCAACCGATAGGGGACAGACACCTAGGTGGCAGTGGAAAGGGATCTTAGCTGCACCCCAAAAGTAAGTCCATATAAACGACCTGAAATAGAGCAATCAATATAAGTAGTGAATACCAGAGGACTGACCCATGTGGCAGGGTAGGGTGAGTTGGGGAGGGTATTGATTAATGGGTCAGAATTCAGGAGCAGGGATTGGAGCTCTTAGAAACATTGATTTCTGTTTTAGGCCTGTACTATCAGTTTCCTTAGCATTGTGATCGGCCATTAAGGTAATGCTAAATATTTCAGTTTGGGGTTATAGTTGCCTCCCACTTTCAGGCACGCATGTCTTTAATAGCAAAAGTAGTGCAACTGATGTAACCAATAAACCACAGCTCAGTGAATTAATTCAAGATTTTTTTCTCATTAATACTTAAAATTCAACTGGCAATGAAACACAGTTACTAATCTCTTCTTGCTCACATTTCATTGTTCTGAATTCAGACTCATGACCACAACTCATCACAAGGGAGGCTGGGAAGTGTAGTCTAGCTATATGCCTAGAAGGAAGGGAATAGGTTGAACATCTAGCCAGTCTGTGTATAGAAGTGCAGACAGTTCGTTTTAACCAGCTAGCCAAGCATATTAATCCCTACATATATATTGCATAAATATATAGTGTTTTGTACAAGTAGTTGTGTTCATTTTGTTTTACTGTCTGTTGGTTCAGTTAATTTTCTTGCTGCACTTTCAGCTCCTTGACTTGTGAAAAACATGGCCATTTTTTTGTATTTTGCTTTGTAAAGTATGCAATATGGCTTCATGACAAAATAGAAGATAAATAGTGTATTCTTTGTGGTGAAGATAGCAGGACACATTCCATGAGTAGCACCTGTACAATTCTGCAAATATCTCTCTATCCCATTTTTCACTTGCAGCACTTTCAATCTTGAAGACTCTTACTTTTTTTTCTCTCAATTTTGTGCCAAGAAATTATTAAAGGTGATACCAAAGTATTCAAAAAAGTCTCAAAAACAGTATGTAAGAAGAATGTAGACATAGAAGCAAAATAAATGTGGCCAAAAGTTGAATATAATTGAAATGCATTTTAAACCTCATTCTCCTTTTTCTCTCCTTATTTTCTTTTTCTCCTTTTATTTCTCTACCTCCTATTCCTCCTCCATCATCATTTACCAGAAATAGAATCTTAAGGAAAGTCCCGTTTGTTGCCTGGTGGCTTAACTTTGGAATATCCCCAGAATAAAATGCAAAAAAGCTGACACTATGACCAAGACTCTTCTTATTTTGATTGAACCATGCACATGGATGTGACTTGGAATGGATCCAGTGTATAGCAAGCCAAATAGTTTCATAATTTTCCATTTGCATCAGCTCAGTTCCTCTAGCATATTAGATCTGTGCCATGTCTTAATGGAAGCAAATACGTAGCTTGAGGCATCCAGGACTAGATTTGTCATGATCCACATAATTAGGAAAAGTAAGAGACACTTAAATGGTATAGTATGTAAAGAACTGGTTGATTGTCCTTCTGAACCTCTATCAGTTGTAAAACAAATCCTTTTTTTTTTTTTTTTTTTTTTTTTTTGTGAGGTAGGATCTTGTTCTGTCATCCAGGCTAGAGTGCAGTGGTGTGATCATAGTTCACTGTAGCCTTGAGGTCTTAGGCTCCAGCAATCCTCCCACCTCAGCTTCCTGAGTAGGTGGGATCACAGGCAGGTACCCTCAAGCTTGGCTAATTTTTAAAATTTTTATTTCTGTAGGGAATGTGTCTCCCTGTGTTGGTCTTGAACTCCTGAGCTCAATCATTCCTTCTGCCTCAGGCTCCCAAAATGCTAGAATTATAGGCATGAACCACCACACCTGGCTGGACAAATGAGTTTTGAATTAATATTGTACTGCAAATATGAATGAACTCATAAAAATGTATAAATGTAACAATCACTTTGAAACGTTACTATTTTTATTTTGGAATGTTCACAATGTTTTTCATCAACTGATTTGCCATTCTTTGGCATATTTATTCATTGAAAAATAAAAACTAAATTTTTTTTCAGTTGGTGTCTTGGCTATAGTCAGCCCCTAGAGTTGCTTTAAAAATTACCCTGCAGTTTCCAATTCCCAACCAAAATCTAAGTGAGTGTACGCTAGAGATTTACAAGAAAAAACAGAGGATTATTTTATTTAAAATCATTTTTAATGGTTTGATTCTGGAAAGAAAAACTTAAAACATCTTGTCAAGTACTTCTATGATGGTTATTAAAAATACATTTGTATTTCAGGGTATATTTAAACTGTATGTTCTTATTCGCTTCTATTTAGCACATTAAACTACTAGTTTGCAAGAGACAGTCAATATCCAAGAAACCACAAAAGCACCCTCTTAAAAATAGTTTCACATGTTTCTTCTTTTAGCACAAAGTGACACTTTTCCCTCCCACCTGCCAGCATTGAGCATACCTGGAAGGCTTTATATTTAACAAAAACTTAGACTTCATAAAACTAGAATGACTTCTAGACTCAGCAAGTTTTTATTTGTTTGAATGAAGACCAGTTAGAAGTTAGAACACTGCCTTACATTTTGTTTGGCCATTTTTCTTCCGGGTTTTTCCAGTGATTTAAACAATTAGAAGATTGGATGTCAAGCGGTATTTATCTAAGTATTTTAAAACTGTGCCAAAATAAAAGCTAATCATTTTGTAATCAGTATGCATAGAAGAGAAGCAGCAGCAGTAAAGCAGTTGCTGCATGTTTGCTGACAAAATATTTAATCCAAACATTTAATTTCAATCTGCCACTGTTTTCAGTCAGTATAATTACTTTAAGCAAATACCACGTTGGAAAAGACAGTCCCAGACACTGAAATGTAAATAATACAATATAATCATCACCACACTCAAATTCATATACTGTAATTTATTTGCATCAATTTCATAAACATGGATGTAACAATGTTTAAATTATTGTAAACATGCAGATCTAGGCCATACTTACAGAAGTTGGTTTCCTCTTGTTGGCTATACACACCTGACATAAAGAATTGCTGAAGAAGAAAAATCACATGGCCCTTCTTATAATATTAATTAGGGCTGAGCAAAATTAATTTTGCACTTCTTTGTCATGTAAAAGTTAGACAAAGTATACGATCTAGAAAAACGGGCGTAATCATTTATCCAATGAGTGTTGGTAGAATGTGTTAAATATGAGACGTTAAGTATGATAAATATGTATGAAATAAAATTTTCTAGAGACCGGGTGCGGTGGCTCACGCCTGTAATCCCCGCACTTTAGGAGGCTGAGGCAGGTGAATCACGGGGTCAGGAGATCAAGACCCTCCTGGCTAACATGGTGAAACCCCATCTCTACTAAAAATACAAAAAAATTAGCCAGGCATGGTGGCACGCGCCTATAGTCCCAGCTACTCAGGAGACTGAGGCAGAAGAATCAGTTGAACCCAGGAGGCAGAGGCTGCAGTGAGCTGAGATTGTGCCACTGCACTCCAGCCTGGGCAACAGAGTGAGACTCTGGTCTAAAAAAAAAAAAAATTCTAGAAACATTATAGAAATAGCAGATAGAGTCTCTCTCTTAAAAGAGGTCACTATCAAGAAAATCATTAATTGATTTTTAAACACAAGATTCAATATTACAGTATAAAAATAAGTAAACTATCATAGAGCAGAGACTATATTTTCTTTATCTTTGTAACCTCTACAAACCTTGATTCAGAGAAGGGAAGTTACAGGATTTGCCCATTGCGCACCCAGTCTGCTCTCTCAGCCATTCTTGCTGAATCTGCCTTACATACACTATTCCCCTCAGGCAAACAGTATTTAATATTCTTTGTCAAGAGGAGGTCAGCTATGGAACTAAGGTGGCAAACATGACACAAGCTATTCCACAAGCCATAGGGTGATCTGATAAATAGGGCTTTCTGCATAGAGCTCTCAACCAATCAGATAAGGTACCTCTAAACTTGACTATAATAATGGTCAACAAATATTTGCTTAATTGATGTAGTATACTTTAAAAGGCCTCCCTAAAATCTGAAAATTTTAAAACAGTCATATTTGGGTATCCAGGATTTATTTCAAAATAATATGGGAGCAGGGAAACAAGTATTTTAGATGAAACAAAATCAGGCATATATTATTAATTCTTAAAGCTAGGGATGGGTTTATAAGAATTCATTACACTATTCTTTGTACTTTGTACATTTTAATTAATTTTCCATATTAAAAAATTGAAAACTCAATTATTATGCATAACATTAGCCTCAGGAACCAGAAATGTAGGGGCCCTTCTCCATAATCCATTGAATATCTGTTGGGATAAGATTCCAGTAACTCCCAATTGTACCTGTCCTTTTGTATTTCCTCAGTTTGTAGAGTTAAGAGACTCTGATCAGGGCTTCCAGCTGCCCATAACAGAACATCTAACTAAATGTAGTATGTACAATAAGGCCCTTTATTTCTCTCAAAATAAGATTTGTGGTGATAGATATTTCTGCAGACAAATATCATCAAAGGCAACTTCAAATCTTTGTGTTTTACCATTCTTAGTGATACTTAGTAAAAATTTAGACCTCATAGATGAGACTTCTGTATCAGCCTCTCAAGATAACTGTCAAAACTCCTGCCAGATCAAAGAAGGATATATTTTTTTCTGTTTCCTTTTTTTCTAAACACAGCAGAAATTCCTTAATGTTGTATTGCACAGTGGCTAGACATAAGGGACACTAAAAAATAGCATTTGCCATTTCAGCAATCAAGAGTGGTCCTGCAGCAGATAACATGATGGAAACCATTTGTACTAGATCTCAATGAATGACACTAAAATGGATGTGTATCCAGTTACTATTGCCACAATAATGCTGGGTTACAAACAGCAACAAAAATCTCAGTTGTATACAATAGATCTGATAAAGCACAGTTATGCAGAGTTCACTTCATCTGAGATAGACCAAACTGAGGTCATTTGGCCTCATTCATTCATGACTGTGCAGTTACCTGCCAGTGAACAGGTTAACTTGACTGATCTTGGCTGGCTGCTCACATGGTTGGTGCTCACATGGTTGGTTTGCCTAAAAACAATGACTTAGTCCTCAGGTCTCTGCTCAAGTGTCCCTTTCTAAAAAAGTCTTGCCTAACCTTTATGAGAACCAATCACTGTAATGTATTCTTATCACAAAGTAAACAGTTCCCTTTAAAGTGGTCCTAAGTTTTATATTAGTTTGAGTATCCTCTTAAATAAATTGTATATTTTGGAATAAGTTTATAAATACAGAGGAGTTGCAAAGCTAGTACAGAGAGTTCTCATGTACCCTTCACTGAGATTTTTCCAATGTTAACATTTTTACACGGCCATGGTACAGTTCTGAAAACTGAGAAATTAACATTGGCATAATGCTATTAACTAAAATACAGACTTGATTTCATCAGTTTTTTTTTGGAGTTAACTAGTTTTTCCATTTACGTACTTTCTCTTTTTCAGGACCTAATCTAGGATACCATGATGCTTTTACTTATCATGGCCTTTAGTCTTCTCTAATTTGTGACATTTCCTTAATCTGTCCTTATACTTCATGATATTGTCAATTTTTAACACTCTGCCCCGATATTTCATAGAATATTCTTCAATTTGGATTAGTTTGGTGTTTTCTCATGAATGGACAAGATTACAGATTTTTGGAAAGACTATCACAGATATGCTATGCAATGTTATTGCATCATATTAGGGGATACATGCTATTAATGTAACTGATTACTGGTGATGTTAGTTTTGATAACTTAAATGCAGTGAACTGCTAGGCCTTTTCTTTGTAAAGTTATCACTTTTATCTTTCCATACTCCATTAGTTAAGACTTGACCCACTAAGTTCAGCCACATTCAAGTGAAGAGGAAATAAGATTCATCCCTTGGAAGGATATGTATCTACAGATATGTACACATATGTTAAAGCCACCATAGTAAATAAACATTTGGGAGAGATGCTTTGTTGCTATGCATAGTTCCTCCTTGAAGTTTTTATCACTAATTTCAGTATCTGTTTGTGAATCTTGCCTGCAGTAGTTTTTACTGTGATATTCTCATGATGATTTTTATTTACTTCCTTCTTCTGTATTTATTATTTGTATTCTTCATTCTGGTATGAAGACCTGTTTCCTCTCCTCCATTTATTCATTGAGTCACTCATTTATATCAATATGAGTCCATGAATATTTATTTTATTCATTGAATGACAATCCAATTCTATTGGCATTTGTCGTCTTATTGTTCAAATTATTTCAGCTTTGACCATTGGAAGCACTTCCAGGAAGGCTCCTGGGTTACTTCCATGTGACCCCAGCCACCATAATTTTTTAAAGTGTTTGCTGTATAACTTTATGTTGTGATTTTTTATTTAGTTGTTTGAATAAAGTAGGTATACAATTGCATGATACAAAATAAAGATATAAATATAAAAATATATGAAAAATCTAATAATTTTATTTCTGTCTTTTAAATTTTTATATATATTTTTTCTCTTGCTTAATTGTATTGGCCAGTATTTCTGGCACAGTTTTAAAAAATAGCAGGAATAATGGCCATTTTTCTTTTGTTTCTGAACATAGTAAAAGTAGTTTTGCTTTTTCTCCATAGTCATACAATGCTGTTGGTCAATTGAGACAGACATGTTACTTATGTTATACTCATATTTATACATTCCCATTTGATTGATTGCTTTGTGATGAATAGTTGAATTTCATAAAATTCATTTTCAGCATTTTGCTATATCTATGCTTTTGTCCATGTTATGCTTCTTATATCTATTATCATATTTCATCAAATTATAAGAAGTTTTTGTGCTGACACTTTCCTCATGTTAGTGTAATATGTCGGAGGAATATTTTAAGACAATTTAATTACAACTACAAATAGCAGGTGTTATAAAGTGATAATAAAGCCATTGATTAAAAAACAAGATAATATTTCTGCCATGTTAGAATATGAAAAATGAATCATGAAACTGATAAAATAGATTGCATGATACATTTTTTTGCATTCCTTCAAACAACTTATTTTAACATTGATGTACTGTTTCTATTGGGTTGCTGAATCTGTTTGCTGTTATTTTATTTAGGGTTCATTTTGTTTGTTTTGGTTTTGATTTTCTATTTTTGCATGTGTAGTGATATGTGAATTTGGCACGCAAATACCTTTTTGTCGGATTTTAATACTGATGCCCTATTCACTCAATTGAAAACAAGTGGTTCATCTATTTTTGTGTGCTTTGGAACAATTAGATATCAAATAATCTGCATTTCAAACTTCTAGTAAAATTTCTCTGTGAATCAGTTTTGGTAGTTCTTTATGGAAACTCTTTGGCAAATTTCACTAGTCTCTTTAGTTCTATGTAATTGAAGGTTAATTTTAGTAGATTATATATTTTGTCCAGACAGTTACTTATTTCATTCAGATTTTAAATTATTTTATAGAGTTAAGAGTTGAGCAAGGTAGTTCCTTATTTCTGTGGTTATTTCTCACTCTTTGTTTCTTATTTTATATTTTTATACTATCTCTTTTTTGATGAGGATTATTAGTGCTATATCTCTTTATGTTTAATAAAATAAGAAAGATCTTATTCTACATCATGAATCATGAATTTCTGCTTTTATTTTTAATAATTCTGTATTTTTTCTAATATTTTAGTTTTTAATCTTTTTTAAAATTTCAAAAAAATGATATGAATTTTAAGACAATAAATTTTCCTATGTGCTCTACTGTAGGTGTATTATGTAAACTCAGCTATAGACTGTTTCCAGGATTATTTAGTGTTGTAAACTATCATCTTGACTCATTTATTGTATTTACTTTTGCTGAATTAAATGACATCAGAAATTAGGATTATGAACCCTGCATCTTTTGTTGAATTTCACAGATACGACTTGGTCCATCTGCTTATTTTCAACTTTTCTAAATCCCCTTGTTTTAGGAATGTCTTTGTGCACAGTTAGATTTGCTTTGGGAACCAAAGTGAAAAATCTGCTAATGGATGAGTGCATCACCCATGGAGATGTGCTAATCAGACATCTTATCAAGAGAGAAGCTGTAGGAGGAGTGTGGTTGGTTAACTGCCTCTGGCTGTCACATCTTTGGGATCCACTGCAACATATATGCCTACACCATGCTTTTTCCCTGCTGCTCCCAGCCAATGGCTGACACAGCCAGGAGAATTCTGCTCAATGAGAGCCTACTCCAATGCCCAATCTTCAGTAAGATTCTCCATTAACCCACCTGAAACTTTCTTAACCTGAAACTTTCTTAAAGGTATAATGCAGTTGAAGATGTTTCCTGCCCAATATTTCTTTTTTTTCCATTCATTGTTGTCTGACCTGCATCATGGCTTGGAAGCTGTCCTTGCTTATTTTGGCTCTCCTTTCCCTTTGGGCACAAGCATTTTCCCTACTAAATCTCTTGAACTTCTGGTTCCATGGTGGCATCTGCTTCCTTGAGGATCTTAGGTAGTAGTGTTTCCCTTTACATTTATCAATGACAGATATTTTGGTTTTAGGTCTTTTCAGGGTTCTACAAGTTTAGGTTTTATCCCTCCCTTCTGTAACAACATCTCTTTCCTGAATTCTTACATTTCGGCTTATGGTTTTCTTTCATGAAATCATTTATTTTAAATAAATAGCAGAATGATCACAATTTACACCTGCTTCATTCCCCTTTAGCTGCAAATACTTTTGCTTTCTTTTTCATTTCTTTCTTATGCCTCTGTTTTTCTTTCCATTGCTGCTATATTCGTCTTTCATTATTCATCTCAAGTTTTGTTTTCTAAGATAAGCTGTTGGCAAAAGTTTGTTTCTCTCTCTCTCTCTGCATGTGTGTATGTGCATGTGTGCGTGTGTGTGTGTATAACTTGACATAATAGGCTTCAAAACCCAATTTAACCCAATTTAATTGGGGTTACAGGCTTGGAAACCCAAAAGTATTTACCTGCTCTGCTGGCACACAGAGAGAATGGTTCCTTTAAATATGGCTCTGCTATATTATTCTTCCTGAGGACCTGGTACTACTTAAAAAAAAAAAAAGAAAAAAGAAAAATCTAACTGGATCTAGAATAGCTGTTTTTGATAACCCTGCATTCTCAATTCCTGCAACATACTGTATTACAATCCATGAATATTTTACACTTCAGAGTACATCTCTCCCATAATAAAGTATGCTTTTAGTTTATTATTTTGCTTTCTGATTTTTGCTGCAACCTGAGTCTCTAAACTTCTCTTCTCTTCCTCTTTCCCCTCTGTCTAATTGCAGCTAAAGTCTTTCCACACATTTGGAATCTACAGACTGCTGTCTTATTATTGCTCTTAAGATGGAGTTTCTAAGTGATTTTGTGTTCTCCTTGTTTCCATTTTTATGGTTTCTAGAATAATTTGAAAAATGCTGACTGAGGGAGCCATGCTCACACTGGGAGTCTTTATCTGCATGTCAGTCTCTTCCACTCTCACGGATTCTCAAATACAGTACGACTGACATTTTGGGCCACACGATTCTTTGCGGTGGGGGCTCCTGTGCATTGTAGGATGATCAGCAACATCCCTGATCCTCTACCCACTAGAATCATGTTGTGATAACCAAAAATATTTTCGTTCATTAGTAAACGTTTCTCGGGGGCAAAATTGCTCCCAGTAAAGAACCACTCCACTCAACTAAAAACTCAGTGAGAATTATGACAACATCCATGTTAAACTTTCCATTTCCATTGTCTAAAGTGGTCTAGCCTATAGTAACAATTCAATATCAACATTTTCATGGCGTGGATGATGAACTGAAGAGAGTATCATTCAAATTATTTGTCCTCCATTCATTCCTTATATATTAAGGAACCATACCTTGTGATGCATTGCATTTTGCCCAACTACATTTCTTTCTCTAGTGAAAATGTACATAGAATCATTGTATTCTAGCTATGGAGAGTCCTTCAAGATAGTCTGGTACAAAGCTCTAATTTGGTTGATGAAGAAATAAAATTAAGAGAGTTTGTGATTTATTCTCCCTCATATAGAGCTTTATAGTAGAGCTAGTATGGAACCCTATAAATGAACTCTCCACACACAAAAACTCTTTAACAATACCATGATGTATTATTTAGTCAAAAATTGTACATATTTAACAAATTCACATTTCATAGAATGAAACTTTTGAAAAAATAAAACAAAATGAAATACTACTAATGTCTGGTTTTACAATGTGGAAAATGTGAAGATAATACCACACAAGAAATGTTTTGACTTAGTTTTTTAAAAATACTCAGAAGTACTAGTTTTTTAAAACAGACTAAATTATAAAGGAGCGTTTTCTTCTATAGTACAAAAACAATAAGAAGTCTTTGAGCTTTTCTCAGGATCTTGATTATTTTGATAAAACCTGAGCTCTCTTTTCATAAGACACTAAATTAATATCATTAAAGGTAATAAAAAGTAGTCTTGCAAACATACTAATAGATTTAAGATGACAATGAATTATCTCATTAGAAAATACATTAAATTGAGAAGATCTGTTTAAAAGTAGTTCAAAAACACCAAGCACTAAAACAGCCTATGGTACTTGCAGAAGTGTTGCACTCTGTTACTAATGTGGAATGGGGCAGTGTTAGGTAGACTGACTAGCATAGTCAGGACCACATAAGTGATATATATTACAGGACCACATAATACTATAACATAGGTCATGTAATATATATCACTTACACTTTTCTGCACTGCAAAGTTAGGGTGTGAAAATAAACTCTTCTCAGCAAAATATTGACTTCCTTACAATTACTGAGTCATAGAAATGCTTTTTTGACATCTTTTGTGGGAGCTGATATTTAAACTTAAACCACTGGATGTAACTACTTATTTCTCATTGATTCACTTGATTGAAGTAGGTAGTTTGAGAAACTCACAAAATTAATCTTTTACTTAAAGTAATATATATGGACATGGAACATTTTCTAATTGACAGATATTAAGACTTGCTTATAAATGATGCCAGTTAAAACATCACATGTGTAAGAAGGGAAGCTGCAATATTCTTTTGAACTTTAACCATGATAAAATTATTGAAGAGTTTGTAGGCAAATGAAAACCCCCAGATGTCTTATCGAGCAATAACGATTTCAAGGTCAAGGGGAAATGTCAATTATATTAAGAATGAAATGAGAAGAAAAGGTGTATACTGTAAAACTATAGGGAAAAAAAACTATGAATAATATAAAATGAAAGTTATAGTCAGTATAAAGCCAACTATTGGGAAAATAATCCCAAAGTTGTCAGTGCCTTGAAGGGAGGAACTGTGTTTAGATGACTCTGACTTTTGGATAATGAAGAGATAGAATGGCATTTAACAGGCAGATAAATGTTAATAGCAATAATGAATAGGTAATTAAGTTGTCAATAGATTTCTGATGTCAACTTTTCAAAGAGAAAATTTATTCTAAAAGTAACCTAATTTTGAATTTCTTTTACACAAATAATCTACTTTCATTGTAGAAAAATTAGAAATTACAAAAAGTGAAACAAAAATTAACCATATGTTACTATCTGGATTCAACCACTGTTAATATTCAGAAGTATATTTTTCTAGACTTTTTGTTTTTACAGTGAGCTCTTACAAGTGTTTCAAAAGACATGCATGAGACCAGGTGTGGTGGCTCATGCCTGTAATCCCAGCATTTTGGGAAGCTGAGGTGGTAGATCACCTGAAGTCAGGAGTTCAAGACCAGCCTAGCAAACATGGTTAAACCCTGTCTCTATTAAAAATACAAAAAAAAAAAAAAATTAGCTGGGTGTGGTGGTGGGTGCCTGTAGTACCAGCTGCTCGAGAGGCTGAGGCAGGAGAATAACTTGAACCCAGGAGGTGGAGTTTGCAGTGAGCTGAGATTGTGCCACAAATGAGAGAAAAACAAT
This sequence comes from Alouatta palliata, assembly GCA_004027835.1. Taxonomy (NCBI): domain Eukaryota; kingdom Metazoa; phylum Chordata; class Mammalia; order Primates; family Atelidae; genus Alouatta; species Alouatta palliata. Next base: position 83,366 of record PVKV010004347.1, on the reverse strand, counting down.
TAATAGTTTTGAACACCTACTGTCATTCATTCAGTCATTCATTCAGGCAAAGCCTTTTGTTGAAATCACTGGTGAATATTTGCCTAGAGAAGAATGCAAGAATTAAAGAAGAAACTATGTGCTATGTCTTCTCCTTTGATAGGCTTCCTCATTGTCCACCATAATAATTATTTTCCTGTTTAAGAAGAGTGTAACATTACTTGCAATCAATATGCAGGAAGACACACACACACACACACACACACACACACACACACAGAGAGAGAGAGAGCGAGAGCAAGAGAGAGAGAGAGAGAGAGAGAGAGAGCCCTCTCTAAAATGATAAGAACCACTTGGATTTAAATTTCTGGTTAAACATAATGTCTTGCTAAGAAATAAGAGAGTATTCACTTGCTCTAAGTAAAGCAAATGGAAAACATCCCTTAAAACTTTCTGACCTTATTCATAATTGAAATTAAACAGATTTTACCCAATTTCTTTGTTTTCTCCTTTCAGCAATACTGTATCTAAAGAATGCCTGGGATTTGCATCTCACAGTGCCAGCTATTGTAGAGTCAAAAATACGTGAACAAGTACAACTAGAAAATATCAGGCATATGGCATGAAACACATTTTCATTCATTCTCCAGAGAGGGAAAAATACATTTTAACAGAATGCAAAATATTGTGCTCTGGTTTACTTGCCAAACAGAGAAAAGTGTGAATTTTAGCAAGGAAATCAATGGCTAGTTTAAATTGGGGGAGGGTACAGTAATTGCTTTTATAAGCAAATAATTAGATAGGTTGGATGTTTGGATGTTAAAATTTAAGGAGAGCTCATTAGAGGCTACCTGATTTTCTTTTTCTCTTGCTAACTGAAAGATGTGTCCTGATGAATTTGACTTTTTTAGCAATCCCAACATTTGCAGACCATAAAGCAACGGAACCAGTGCTATATATATAAACCTTACTCTCCCCTCCTATCAGAAGATTTCTAGGCTAGTTTGTGTTTGTGGTTCTAGGTAGTGCCCCACCTAAAGGAGATACTCATCTGTGTTTATTAGCATATGTTTCCTTAGAAATAAAATTGTGAGCAACCTCAGTGTATCTGGACAAGACTGGCTGACATGAAGTATTAACTCAGCTTGCACAAATCATCAGGAAAACCAATTTTAGCTAGTTATCTGGAAACCCATCATCCAACAGTAAAAAGACAAAGTGAGCCAAGCCCACTTCAAAAGCCTGCCTTGGAATGATATTGCCTCCAGAAAAATTACTGGCCAACCATAATTCTCAGAAGTAAAGACTTGCCTAGGTCAAACACGTGTGTCGAAAATGACTGTCTGAACAGCAATGGCTTCTCTTATCAGATTTGTTTACATGGCAAAACAGAGCTCTTCTCCTGAAACCCAGCACAGAAGAAAAGACTGCAACTCTAGTAGTGAGCAGGAGAGAAACAAACCTACAAGGGCAGGCATAGTTCTTTATTTATTGCTCCCAGCAGGTGTCAGATGCCATAGTTTCTTTGCAACCATCAACACCCTGGGGCTTTTTAGTTCCACATTCAAGACAAGGAAGAAGGGGGATGGCGGATGAACCCCAAGGGATTAGGTACCTGAATCTTATCCCAACTGCGAGCAGACTCCAGCTGCGTTTAAATGTTTTTTTTGAAGAATTTCTGATGCTCAGTGGTTGCTGATTACTTCCAGATTTTAGTTCTACACCAGTGGAGATTTTCTACAAAGGGTTTATCTGTTTCTGTTAAAATTGCAATTGCTACAAGAGAATGTCTCCTTTTAAACCAGTTCCCAAAACAAGAACTGTTACAACAGTTACACAAACAAATAAACAAAACAAACCTTTCTACTCTTTAAAAATACTTTCATCACACACTGATGGGGGATGAGTCAAAATATCTGGGTAAGACTGGTAACATTTCTTTAGGATTCTCACCAAACATCCTCAGTGTGATAGAAGTTATTGTATTAATGCCTTTAAGGGGCTTGAATACATGGTCTTGATTCAGTTATGTCTAAACTGACAGGCAAGATTTAACATTTGAAGCCAGAATAATAGCCTAACTAGTAAAAGGGGCAAAATTATTCAGACTCTCCACCCTCTTCCCTGAGCTTTAGAATTTGTTTTCTCAATAGCAAACAAAACAAAACAAAACAAAACACTCAAAACACAGAGCAGTTTATAATATTTCTTTGAAAATGACATTATTTAGGGACCAAAACAATTTTCTATGTTGATATACATGCAAATGTGTGTGTGTGTGTGTACGCATGCCTATGAAAATGAAATCTAAGGCATACACACATACCTTAGAGTACATGAAAGCACACACTTGACATTTTCACTTGAGGATGAGACTTAGAAACATCCAAATGCACTCAATAGACCCTTCTTCCATTGTTCAAAGTTGTATCGAATACCTCTTGGTTTACAAATGCTGCTTCTGTTGTTGTTGCTGCTGCTGCTGCTGTTTTTTGGAATCGTAGGTTGCTAGAGATACTGCCTCTTAGAGGCCTGCTCTGCCTGAAGGTGTTCCTCTAGAAAAATTTCTTCATTCCAAATGTCAGCCAGGCCTATCAGCAACTGCTCTGCTGCTGTTCATTCTTCTCTCAACTACACAAAATAGAGATTAAAAATGTTCCCTCTTTTGAAAAACAGGTGAGAATTTCTTTTTTTTCGTGAGTACAGGCTAATTTTGTACACATGATAAAAGTCAATATTTTTCAAAATACGAAACTCCTGCACTCCATAGACAGTTTCTGTCCTTCAGAAAAGATCCCACACACATAATCTAGGGATATTTAGTCTTAAATTATCCTTTTTGTTGGCTTTCAGCCATTAAAGGACAAATATTCGACTAGGTCTGATTTTATCATGCTTGTAACACAACTGTATAGTGTGAATTATAAAAAAAATATGGAATTCACATATACACATTCAATGTGTAAATGAATATTGAGGTAACTGGGCTAATTTTGATGATTCTTGTATTCAATCACTCGTCTATGATAGGACCCAGCTAACTGGAGGAAACTGTGGCCTCCTTTTTTAGATGATTGCTTCAATTAATTCCATTAGTTTTCACAAATAGATAACAATGTCATCAGTTAATAATAAATCTTTTCATATCTTCACTCTTTCTTGCTGTATTCTCAAAGTATATCACATGTTCACACCTAGGGTAAGCATGCTAGTTATTTCCTCTTCTTCATAGCAAGACTGACTCAACTATAGAACCTAGAAGGGAAAATATAAGAGCCCACCTTCCCTGCATAATCAATTCTTATTTAGTACTATCTATGATTTCCAATGTTATGATGCTTGAGTTGTCCAAGAAAAGAATTGCACTGTATTCCATCAATCATATCACAAACTTGTGTACCAAGAAGTACAAATATAGCCTTGCCATTGCAATTTTTCACACTCCTCTGTGGTTTATAGCTTATTGAAGTCAATTCTCACAACATGAGCCCTGCACTAATGAAAAGATAACTTCTTTTTTATAAAAAATATCAAGAGCTGAAATGAAAATGCCATATCCATAATTTCTGCAGGATAATCATCCCATGAGTACCAGGATAATCACATTCATGGTTATATTTTATTTATATTTCACACTGCATTACACATTATCTGTAAACATTCAAAAAGGCAAGAGAATCCAATGAAACTGTAAGAATGCATATATTTAATGCCAGCTATCTTCAGATTGGGTACTTAAAAACAACAATAATGATGAGCACATGGCACAGATATGTAGAACTCATGAACTGGTGAAAAAGGTAGACAAATATATAGCCAGTGATCATATGAGGCAGATCGTGAGATTGCCAAACTCCAGCTAGCACCAGACAGCTATGTGGCAGTAGATAGGGGGCTAATAAACCAAATGAGGAATTATGACTGGCTTCACAGAAGAGGAGACATGGGAATTCGGTCTCATAGCATGAATGTGAGACTGATAGTTGTATGAGCAATAGTTTTTGGGGGGTAGCAACAAATAAAAATCAGACTAATTTTGGTAAGAAAACACAAGCTTATTGCTTTACACGTTGAGAACTTGCAGAATGAAACTGAAGATTAGCACTGAACCAGGAGCTTGAAGCCACAATGCATTTTTCTCCACATCTCATTTTGCTTTTCATTATATGTCAGTTTCATTCTCCCAAGAAAGCTTTTCTCTGGGGTTGCAACCATAGTTAAGTTGTATTTTTTTTTGTTTTTGTTTTTAGCTCACATAGTTACCATTTTATGCCCAGAAAAGAAAGTGATTTTTCTATCCTTGCCCCATTTTGAAAAAATTAAGTCAAAACTTTTCCTGGGTCAGCCTGGATCACATGTTTAACTTTCAGACCAATCATCAGGTGAGGGGAGGAAGGATACTTAGAAAAGGCAAAAATGTTTTCTACCACAAAGAATTTGAGGAAAGTGGGAACTAGATTAAATAGTTAGAAATGTATGTGGTATAAGGCTGGAGAGTGAAAGGAAGAAAAACTGAAAGAAGTCGTGCAAATAACAGAGCAAAGAAATTTGGGAGGCAGATTATTGAGTGGGACTTAAAGAGATTAAACATTCTTCTATACACCATAGGGACACATGAAATTTATAAGGTCATGATTAACTCTGTCATAGACTGTAGATTTTGAATGTTACATGGAGAGTGGAGGGAACAAAAGTAGAGAAGGATATCAGGAAGAATATCAGACTAGAACCCAAAAAAATAGCTTCTAGCCCTGGTCTGCCATCACCTAGTTATCTGACTTTTGGCAAATCGCCTTTCTTGTCATCAGGCTCCACACTGACAAAAATGGAAAGCAGAATATCTCTTCCATTTCTCCCCTAAGGTTACTAAAAAAGAATGAGCATGATTGCTCTTTAATAACTAAGAGGTATTAAATAAGTGCAGAGTGTTATTATTTGTAATGTCAGTGCCATTTGAGCTTTCATTTTATTAAATATGCAAGACCTGGTTGAAGATATGTGACTGTGGATAATCACTACTTGTCTAAATTGCAAACTTATCCAGGCTATACATGAGATAAAAGACAGTAAAGTTTCATTGAAAATTAATGAAAACAAGTAAATAATGTCTTATATCAACATCTCATTCTAATTCGTAAAGAATACAAGCCATGAACAAGAAAAACAGTCAGTATGATAAAATGGAAAGATACTGGACTTTGAGAATATACTTGCATGGTGTTTAGTACCTGCTCCATACCACACTGGTTGTGTTTCCTTGGGAAATAAACTTTCCATGCCATAAACAAATGGGAAATAAATTTACTGCTTTGGGTAATAAATTAACCTCTCTAAGATTCATCTGCAAATTAGCAATACCTTGCAAGGAATAAAAATAACAGCAAGTACTAATAAATTATCTGTCATTTAATAAATGTTAGACCCTCTGTATTCTTGGTTCATTACATTGACCTCAACTTTCCTGTTCTAGTCTCTCACCACAAATGTTAACTAAATATAGTAAATGAGTATTGTAAATAAAAGCTAGCTATTCATCAAATTGAGAACTTTCCAACGGTCTCACTATACTTTTTCAATGAAAAAGTATTATTACACATCTACTACATGAAAAGTAATGTTTTCATTGATACGGGTGTGCTTATCATTATGAAGAAATCAAATAATAGTAATTTCAGGGCATAAAGTAAATAAATATAACAAATCAAAGAAAAAATTAGGTAGAAAATTATTTTTTGCCTTTTTCTGGAAACAAAAGCTTGCTTTGACAAAAGTGTTGTATAATTGTGAAATGATAAGTAAAATTTGGCATTTGATTTAAACATGTATTTTCCTGGCAAATGTAAAACTATTACTGCAAGTCATTTAAATATCATTTTGTTTTCAGATATACAAGAAATCTAAGAAACTATTATTAGATAATCTTAGATTGCAATGATAGGAAATAGAAAAGCTGAGTCTGAAGTTTGGCTTTTACCTTCCCACCTTTTAACTTTTTGATTCTTGTTTTTAACATTACATAGACAATGATTACAAACTACAATATTTTCCGTTGTGTAGGGCACACTTAAATGCTTGGAGAGGTGGTGCTTATTGCAAACTTTGTTGAACTTTTGAACTGTTTTAGTCATTTGATCAAACTTTGCCAGTATTACAGTTTTCTACTTTTGAAAATACTTTTATAGTCTTAATTGTAACTTGATAGTTCAATGATGTTGAACTCTGGATGATAAATAATATTTGAGGTCTCAACATTTTTTACCAAATAGATGAGTGGTTTTTTTGAACTCATAATAATGGGCTGTTCAACCCCAAAACACAATCCTCTTGGAATAGTTATATTGACTTCTTTTATGGTCTACCACAACATATCTATATTTAATTCTAAGATGCAGCTATTTCTATTGGATATGTAACAAAATAAAGAGGAAACAAAGTATTACCCCAGATTAACTTTTAACATATTATAGTTGTTGAAGTTCTTTAATCACTTCATCTGATGTTGGGGTGATGTTGTAGGCAGAGAAAGGAAAGTGAACAAAAATGGAACAGAAAGAAACAATAAAATAAGATTTCTCATTAATGTAAGACAAAAAAAAAGAAAAGAGAAAAAAAGGAACAGAAAAAACATAAATGAATACTCTCCATAAACATAACTGTATTTCTGGTCTTCAGAAATTCAGTTGAAGCTACTGAAAGAAGAAAATAAATTTTTGACTCCCTTTCTCTCTAACCTCCCAGGTTTAAATTTTGGACACATGTTAAATAATGGAAGGTCCTAGAAAAGGTTACTTTAAATTGGGAAGAGAGACGGGAAAGTGCTGGGTAGAGAAGGGTGTGGCCCCGGGCTAGGGCTCCACCCCGGGGAATGTGCCCATGGACCTAGGGGACAACAGGCATTTCTGTTTCCGGCCTAAATACTGCATTCCAAGATCACCCTGGCCTGCCACGCCCCCATCCTGTGCCTATAAAAACCCACAAGACCCTAGTCCTCCCGAGTGTAAGCAGCTGGACATTGAGAGGAACGCTGTGACCTAAGAGCATGCCCACAAACGCTGGCAGGCCAGTGGGCCATTGACTGGCAGAATGACGAGAAGTTTGGCCAGGGCAGTCAGAGGAGAGCCCTGGCACTGAGCAGACTGCCTTCAGGGGAAAACCATTTCCTTTCTGTCTCCCCTATCTGCTGAGAGCTATTCAATAAAACCTCGCTCTCATTCTCCAAGCCCACGTGTGATCCAATTCTTCCAGTACATCAAGGCAAGGAACCTTGGGATGTGAAAGTCCTCTCTCCTTGCGATAAGGCAAGGGGTCTACTTGAGCTGACTAACACAAGCGCCTATGGACGACTAAACCAAAAGAGCATTCTTTAACACTCAGCCAGTGGGGCTTCAGAAGCTGTAAACATTCACCGCTAGACACCGCTGCAGTGTGGATCCCCAAAACCTGCCCATCAGCATGCTCCCCTAGAGGTCTGAGAAGCGAGCCCGGAAGAAACGAGCCACACCCCCATTTCACACCCTGCGAGGGAAACAAGGCAACTTTTTCCCTTTCACTTTCAGGGCCAGGCAGAGGAGAGACTATTACCTGCTCTTCATCGTAGGAATCAGCAACAACAAAATCTAATTAACCACATGTAACTACAGAGCCAGAATATCATGCAGCTGTTTGAATGCATTGCCATGGGTAAAGCGATGCCCAGAAGAACAATGAATTGCTATGTTGCCAGGATGGGCTGTAAGGCAGTGGTGATGACATGGTCTGTGAGCAAATTCTGTTATGCCAGGTCTAAGATTTGAATATTCTCATTGGAACAGACTTCTTTGAGGTTTGTCAATTAGTCCTATAGTAGTACGATGAAAAAGACCAGCTTCTGGGAGCCAGGCAGACATGAGCTTCATTCTGTCACCACCAATTATTGCTCATGTAACCTTCTACAAGTAATTAAAACAATTTGAACCTGTTTATTCGATAAACTGGGAAAAAAAGTCCTTAGCGCTCAGTACCTTTGTGCATATTAATTACAATAATGCATATAAAGTAATAGTTATGTAATAGGTTTTAAAAACTATTCATGCATTTATTCTACTCAGTTCCACTCCACTGCACTATGTTTATGTGTATCTACCCAAGAGCCAGCAGCACGTGGTACTTAAGAGTAGGGTCTACAGACAGATTTCCTGGATTCAAATCCTGGCTCCACTTAACCAACTCATTAAAATAGGGGGCAATAAGAGTACCTTCTCTGTAGAGACACTATGATGAATACATGGGCTGATATGTGTAAAGTGCTTAGAAGAGTGACAGGCAAATAGCAAGATGTAACTGTTTGCTGTTCCTATTATTTAATTGGATTATTGGTGCTTTGTTAATTCCCAAATACTCCCACAACCATTTGGCTTTATGTTCCTGCCTTTTACTTACTGAAATTCAAATCATTCTCATTTTTGCTTTATTTACAAGTATGACTTTGTTTTCATTTGCTTCCTTTTATTGAGAACCTGTTTTGAAAGGGTATTGTGGCAAAGGAAGACACAGACCCATGAACAAAGAAGCACTCAATAACACGTCTTTTGGACTGATAAATACTGGGAAGAGCAAAGCTGGTTCCTAAAGTGGCTGAGGTTAAAATAAGGGGTGTGTACTGGAGGAATCAAACCAAAAGTCAAAACATTCGTATCTGTTGTCTTTGTCTATTTACCAGCGATAAGAATGTCAACCTCACAGGGTTATTATTTAAAAATAAGTAAATAAAATATTCTTTGTTAAATAAATACAAACTACTCAGCTTCTGTGTTCTGCTTGGTAGTCCCCTTCTCTCATCATGAGCCCTATATTTTGGTCAGTGACGGACTGCATATATGACAGTGGTCCCATGAGATGATAATATCATATTTTTACCGTATGTTTTCTACATTTAGATGTGTTTGGATACACAAATACTTCTCATTGTGGTGTAACTGCCTACAGTATTTTGTACAGTAACACACTGTAAAGATTTTTAGCTTAGGAGCAATAGGCTATGCCATGTACCGTAGGTGTATAGCAGGCTACAACACTGAGGTTTATGTATGTAAGTACACCCTACCATGTTCATACAATGACAAAATTGCCCAGTGAAGCATTTCTCAGAACATATCCTCATTGTTAAGTGATGCATGACTGTTATTTCCCTTAAAACAGCAGTTTCCAACCTTTTTGACACCAGGGACCAATTTCGTGGAAGACAATTTTTCCATGGATGGGTAAGTAGTGGGGGGATAGTTTTGGGATGAAACTGTTCCACCTCAGACCATCAGGCATTATTTAAAGTATCCTAAGGAGTGTGCAATTTAGATCCCTCGTATTCACAGTTTGCAAAAGTGTTCACACTTCTATGAGAATCTAATGCTGTCACTAATCTGACAGGAGGTGGCGCTCAGGTGGTAATGCTCATTTTCCTGCCACTCACCTCCTGCTGTGCAGCCCAGTTCCTAGGAGGGCACAGACCAGTGCCAGTCTATAGCCTGGAGTTTGAGAACCCCGGCTTTAAGGAATTGGCTTATGCAACTGTGGAGACTGCGAAGTCCAAATCCATAAGGCAAGCCGGCAGTGTGGGAACTCAAGCAGGAGCTAATGTTGCAGACTTCAGGCAGAATTCCCACCTCTCTAGGACATCTTGATAATTGTTCTAGGCCTTCAACTGATTTCTAATTGGATGAGGTTCACCTACATTATAGAAAGTAATCTCCTTTACTTACAGTCAACTTGAAGTAAACAAATGTTAACCACATCTCTAAAATACCTTCACAGCAACACCTAGATTAGTGTTCGATTAAATAACTGTGTACTATAACCTAGCCTGGCTAGGTTAATGACATAAAACTAATCATCACAGTACTCTTAATGGATTCTTTTTCAAGCAAAATCTAAGTTTTCCATGAGTACTGTGGTTCGTTTGCTTAGCTAATAGCTACTGTTACCTATGAGAGACATGATTATGTGGTGATTAAGGCACAGGCTTTAGGGCTGGATTGACATTGTCCAAATCTTGGCTTTGCCATGCAGTTGTGTTCTGACCCTGAACATGTTACTTAACCTCTTTATATCTCAGTTTTCCCATAAGCAAAATGGGGATAATAATGATATCTACCTCATATTACTGCTAAATCAGCTAGTATTTATAAAGTACTTTGATTAGTGCCAGTTATATAGTAAATGCTCCTATTAAAAATTGTTAATAGTGCTGTCTAGAATTGTAGGGCATAGGACCACTAGGAGCAAAATAAAGAATGACCAGTTGTGATACAAAATGTTACAACAGAGATATTAAAAAGTTATATGGGATTGAGGGAAACAGCTATTAATTCTGCTTGGATACTAGTAATGGGGACGGTCTCTAACAGCGTCTGTATAAGTAAGCAGAAGAAAGTAGAGAAATGGCAACTGTATGAGTGAAAGTTGTATGTTTTGAGATTCTTATGAAATTTCTAAAACTCGATAATCTTTCAACATTTTTGCAAGATACGTGTAAAGACATAGTTAAAATTTCCTACCTATTAGAGCACGTTGAAGACAAAAACTGTTCTCTCTCTCAGATCATATATTGATCCAAAATGATGCTCACTGCTATTTACATGAAATGTGGCTATTCTTTTTATACCAGAAAGCAAATGATATAGCAGTCCTGCCACCAATCATAGGAGGGGAAATAGTAGTGGGCTACATATACACATTGCAAATTACTTTAGCCAAAGTTTCAAATCATACAAATGTCTGCCCTTGGGGACACATTCTGGTCTCCCACTGAACTCATCCAAGTGGTCCTGAAGCCAATCTTAAAACTGCCTGTTATTTTGCGCATTGTCTTTGTCTAAAAAGACCACCAGTTCAAAGTACCTGTCAATTTTCTGAGTTATTTGTTTACCGTCCATTTTCCTTACAATATTGAAAGCACCATAATGACAGTAGCAGTCACAGTCCCGGGCTTATAGTAGGCAGTAAGTTCTTATTTAATTAAGTGAATACATTCACAGGTTTTCTGAATGAGTCCTTATAGTAAAAAGTGTATCCACTTGTCATAGACTAATATTTATTGAGTTATAAATAAAATAAACCATTTTTATAGGGACAAATTATCTTGAACTTGTGAGATTACCTCTGTTAGACATCAGAAATCTAAAAATACTAGTTTAAATCTAAAGCCTTATTCTAAGAAAATATCTTTCACTGTATTACTTGGCAAGTGTGTGTGCTCAAATTATCACAGAAATGAAAATACAACATTTAGAAAATTTCATGAGCTTCCCCAAAATATGTCCTCAGATCTCTGGTGGTTCCCAGACATCAGTTTGGGAAATGCTAGTGTAGACATTTCTAAGTTCATACTGGTAATGCTGCAAAAGGGGAATATTTTATTCATGTACTAAAGATATAACAGGGACCAGACATTGACCCAACTTGCTAATATTTTGGTAGAGACTGAAAAAATGGAGTAAAGCTAGCTTAGTCTGCCTGAGGTTAAGTGGCTTATATGATTAAATAACTTGAGAAAAGTGTCTTTATTAATCAGGTAGTCATCATCCCATCTTTATCATTATTTTATAATCATTATTGGAAACGCCATTTGACCAAATCATCCCTGCTATTCAAAAATTGTTCTCATCTCATTGATATGAAACATAACTTGATACTTGCAATTTTATGCAGCAGGGTACAACAACAAAAATTAGCCAATGCAGTAAAGCAATACACAGCGGGAAAACATCTTAGAGAAAATTGAAATGTAATTTCAGTCATTTCTGAAAGGTCTAATGAAAACACTCTTAATAATGCCAATAAAATGTATACCGTTTACTTAAATGGTGGATCTTTATTTTAAAGAAATTAAAGTCACCTATCTTTTAAATATTCGAATCTGTATAAAAGACCTTGAAGTAAATTTACATTTGTGTAAATTAAAAGACAGGTTTCCAGACCAGAAACACAACTTGTAGGAATAAATGGGCAGAAGGAAAAATATGGTTACTTTATAAATAGTCTCTATTAGAGTTAATAAATACTGAAAAGATAACTTTCCTTTAAAATTTTAACAAACCCAACAACCTTTGCATTGTGTTCACTGCTTTTATGTGTTTTAAAGGCTCAAAATATCCTGTTTTACATAATATACAAATTTTACAGGAAGAGGAAATGCATAGAAGTAAAGTAAAAATATAATAGCAGTAATAATGAAGAGAACTAAATCTTTATATTTGTTGAAGTGCTGTGTGAACAGCTTTACTACTCCCTATGACAACACCAAGAATATAGAAAGGGAAGTAAGATCTGTAGAAGTTTCTTAGCCAATCTGTCATCCATATTAATTTATTCACATATTTGTGGATTGCTTAGTTGTGTCAAGATATTACAAGGTAAATTGAGGTTTGCAATGATGAATAAGATATCATTTTTGCCTTTTGGAGGGGATGGAAAAAATCACTTATGTTATCCATAATTTATAACTTCAAAAGGAAAAGTATAAATGGCATTATACAGGTAAAAGTAAAATTCTGGAGAAAAGTCTGGGGAGGAGGCTAAGGAAACCGTAGAAGCCTTCATGAAGCAGGAGTACATGATCTAAACTTTGAAGCATGAGTCCAGTTTGGACCTTGGTGAAGGGCATATCAAGCATAAAGCTAGTGAAAAAGGGATAATATACGAAAAGGAGAAAATTTAGTAGGATTAGAGTATTGGATTTACATCAGAAAGCAGAATTCTATTAAAATTAAAACTTGAGGCTTATGTGTTTTAATCTAGTACCTCTTTAAACCACCACAGCATAATGTTATCTAATGCTATATTAGAAACCACCACAAAACTTAGTGAATTATGATAGTAACTATTTTTATTTATTTATTTATTTATTTATTTATTTATTTATTTATTTATTAGTTCACTGTCCTGGAGTTGGCAATATAGGCTTGGCTCAGAAGGTGGTTCTTCTGGTTGGGGCCAACCTCCAGTGATTAGTCTGTGCTTTCTTAGGAATGTGCAGTCACCCAGCAGGTCAATTAAAGGCTGCCTAGTCTAGGATGGTCCCAGCATGGGTTCAGCTTTCTACTCCAAGTGTCTCTCTTCCTCCAGCAGGCTAACCCAGGATATTCACATGAGAGTTGGACAAAGATTTAAGAGAGCCAATAGAAGCAGACTCTCACTTCCATCACATTCTGTTGGCCAAAGTAAATCCCAAGGCCATCCCAGACTCAAGAGGTAGAGAAATAGAATTAACCTCTTGATGACAGGAGCTGCAAATCCACATTACACAGTGTGTAGAGACAGATGAATAAAGATTTGGGACCATCCATAATCAGTCTACCACACACGCAGTTAAAAAGAAAAGCTACTTGAAAATTTCTAGAAACAGTGAATTTTTCTAAGCTACATGCTAGAGATTTTAATCCTCAGCAAGTATATGCATTCATAAGCATGCAAAGGCAAACACGTACAACCAGTCTAGACTCTTATTCTCAGAAAATTGGACACTGCTTCTCTTTGCTTTATTTTACAGCTAATTTTTATCTAGCCATTGCCAGAAGCTATAAAGGACTGGGCAGAGCATTTTGTTTCCCTACTTCAATTCAGTGTCTTTTAACTTATCAAATGCCATTACAATAAAGGAACATCAATTAATGCTAAATTACAAAGAGATTCTTGTGGGATTGCCTATTACAGCTGCCTGGATGCCAGAACCATTCAAAGTGATGAATGTTTTACAGCGAATACCAAATACACTCATAATTATTTTGCCATTTACTGAACTTGTTGCCAATCTACCTTTGATTCTGAAGAAACCGCACATCTTTATCCACGTGAAAATAAAATCTTGTGCTCATGAGATCTACACAAAGTCCCTTTTATGTGGGTCAAAAAGATGCTTCCCCCATGCCCATTTAATATGTTTTCTCTGAAGTTCTCTGTGTTGCCCTTAGGGCCATCCACATACTGGTGATAAGCATGTAACTTGCATAGCAAACTCTCTCCCTCTCAGCCTCGCATCACGATATTCAGAGTTCAGTATGTCCCATAATAAAATGGTATATTTTTGTATGCTCTACACATACTGCCAAGGTATTGCTTTGTGAATAGAGCCCTACAATATAGACACAGTTTACCAGGAACTTAGCATTTAAACGACTTTCATCTTGACAATGACTGACATGTCTCGCTGAGAATATTATATATTTAGAAGATTTTTTTTGAAGGCTCTGTACTTAAGAATCATGTCTCATCATATTCAGTGAACTTCTGAACTAAGTCTTAAATGTTTAAAGAAGGGTCACAAAGCCACTCTGCTACAAAAGTCTGCAACTTGCACCCAACTCATATCACACAAGAAATTCATGCGTAGAATGTATTTTTTCTAAGTTTTCTTTCCATTAAAAAAAAAAAAACTCTTCTACTTTTAGCTTTGAATATTTATTACTGAGATGAGAGCTTGAACTAAAATCAAACAAAGTAGAAGACAAACTCTAGGAAAGTACATCACATTCTTCATAAACTTTGTAAGGATTTCTTCAACACCTGCTTCTCCATTTATACAACAGATCAAGGAAGGCTAGAATCCAATTTCAAATCAAATAACCCCCATATCGATGTGCAAGATAGTTGACAGTGCACTCTCATCAACTCTGTGCTTTTCTGGTGGGTAATGTGCACAGTATAACTTAGAGTAGCCATTTGGCAGAAAACTGCTCTAGTCAAATTGAAATAGCCTTTAGAGCCTTGGTTAGAATGGAGAGCCGTAATGTATGCTTGTCATTTGATGAAAAATGTGTGCTTAAATTAAAGAGAAAAAAAAAATCCTGTCGTCCAGATCCGAGCCTGCACAATGACACAGGTGTCAAGATCTTATTTAAAAGTGTTAAGGTACAGTACTGCTCAGCAGCACAATTTGTAGGGAAATACGGGATCATGTACTGGGGACTGAAGATTTGCTGCCTGATACCAGCCATAGGTAGTGATAAAATATGTTTCTTCCAGATAATTACTTGCTGCTCCAGGAAAGTGGCATTTCTAAATTGATATTTCAATGCAGCATAAGGAGATTATGTTGCGCAGGAAGACATGGGCCAGTTTTTGTCACGTGATTAGACTCGGAATCACTCACTGCCACCTAAAACTAATTTTGTTTTATGCTTACAAAGCAATACAACTTCTCCAGAATTAAGAAAATGTCCACTTAAAAGAATATAATGAATGATTTAGACCTCAGATGAAAAAAGAAAAAAGTTTTATTTTTAAAATTTTGACTGTTTAAAAGGATTCTGTGAATATTCATGCTAAAGCTGTATAAACATCTAGAAATAAAGCAATTCCATGGTATTTGATGAAGAAATAATACTTTTAGGCAACATGCTGAAAGATTTATATGCATCTTATTTAATTCTTAAAACTGCCTCATGAATTACATAATATTATTTTTCTCATTTTATAAGGGAGAAAATTAAGGTGAAAGAGGTTAAGTGACTTGTGTAAGGTCCTATAACTAGTAAGTTGTGAAGCTAGACCCCAAACTCAGGTACTCTGGATTAGAAACTTGTGTTATGTAACATTATATACTTCAAATGTAAACAAGTAGAATTATTAAGAAATATGTTATCTATGAATATAAGCAAAAATATTATAAGCAAAAAATACTAGAAAAGGCAACAGTTTTTCCCACTGGTATCTTAATAGCTATGTTTAGTAAAAGCTCAATATAGAACTGTGCTAAGTATTGCAAATTTGTAGTTTAAAAGAGACCCTTACCCCTTCAGAGCCGTAGGCAATGGCCTGATAATGTCTGTGTGTGTGTGTGTGTGTATGTATACACATATATTTGTGTTTTTATATATATGTGTGTGTGTGTGTATATATATACACACACACACACACACACACACACAAATCCATAGACAACAGCCTGATTTTATACACACACACACACACACATATGCACACACGCATACACACACACAAATAAGTAAAAACTTGAAAGGTGAAATAAAACATGTAATGACATTTTCACCAGCATGGAATAAAAAATGTGATACTACCTTATTCAATATTTGAAGAAACAAAATTCTGAGCCCGCCACCGTTTCTCTTTCAGCAAAAGTTAAAACAATGGATCTTTATTTTATATTGCAAATTTTCCAATCTCTGATGTTGTTTGAGGTGAGTGGAAGGTTGCAGTCTCCTCAAGTTTGCCAAGTTCTTAGAGCCAGATAGAGTAATAGAGTAAGGGAGATGGCGGTCTCAATATTCAATAAGTAGATTGTCACTTAATGCCTCTGTTTTGGTAAGCCTTCTTAATTTCAGATGTGCTTAATCTAGTTTTACATTGATTTGGGAGGAGTGCTCATTACTTCATGAAAGGGTAGAAGAGCTTAACTGTTTCTTACACTCTTACACAGACTTTACAAAATACTGCTGTTTCACTTTAATTTCTATCATGTGAGGTCCCTGATATTTTCAACTTCTCATCATATTCATGATTGTGTTTTGCAAATTTACTTGCTTTTTAGCTTTCCATTCTGCAAGCAGTTAATTTTCAGTTTTTTCCAAACTGTCAAGTCAATTATGGTTTATTCACCCTGTTCTAGTTTCCAAATTGTGTTGACGTCTTTTACAGACAAAAGAATGCTCTGCTGTTTTCTCTGCCATGACATTATCTTCATAGATTTTGCCTTATATGTATATTTAAATTGATCAATCAAACAACCAAACTAACAAACTTTCTGGCAGGTTAGTAAAGTTTTGGAGGGAGGAGAAGTAAATATATATTCAGTAAGTGAGTATGCGTTTTTTTCTGGGAATTTCCTAGAAATGGTATCAAAGATAATTTATCATAGGCAAAGGTGTCAAATATCAGAGAAAATTATGCCGTAACTTGAATCAATCCCTTTGGCCAATAATGTCTCATTCAACGAGGCATCAGATTATTAATAAAACAGATTTTTTAAATTAACCTTTCTAAATAGCAATACCTCTTCTTCCTTTTACCTGACTTTTATCCCATTTCTTCAAAAGGTAGTTGCCACTCTGTGTTTGACATCTTTCCATTCTTCAAAGCTTAAATAAATTTCTTATCATTTTTCTAGCACTCACCAAGTTAAAATGCTCAAACTACAGGCCTATTCTCAGCCATTATTTTTTTGTATCCCCTGAATATTTGACACCTTCTGCCGTGTCTCTTTGGAAGTCTTTTCTTCTTGTTATCCATGGCATTCTATTCCTAACTCTCATCACTGCGTTTCTGCTTCATAAAGCTTGCACTTTGCTGTTCACTTTTCTGCCACTCACTTCCTAAATTAAATAAAAATCTTTGGCCCTCTAATATCAATTAGTCATTAGATAAATATTAGGCCCTCTCTTACCAATTGTATACTCTAGTCTAAATTACAGTCTCTAAGCAGGTTCCTTCCAAACCCTTTTCCTTACACCTTAACTCACTACTTGCTTATGCTCTAGATCACCTTAATTTGATAAATCTAATGTTGCAAATTTACCTATGCATCATTATCTATTTTAGATCTGGTTGATGTATAACAGCCTCGGTGTCACGTTTGGCAGTTGGTGCTGGGTATGAGATATGTGGATTGAGATGAGAGGGGCATGTGTTACCAGCAAGGTTGCACAGGTTTGTTTACATAGTCATGATCTCAGAATTCCCAGGAGCAACAAGAGAGAATATACCCCAAAGCATAAACACTTTTTAATTCTCCACTTGTGTTATTTGCTATCTGTCCTCCCAGCCAAAGAAAGTTACGTGGCCAAGCTTAGAGTTTACATCAGAAGAGACTATTCAAAGGCCTGGATACAAGAAAGCACAAGCACACTGGAGATCATTACAGCAACAGTCTGCACCACTGTACAGTATTTCTTCTCATGCATAATATTTGTGCCATCTTTCTAATCTCTCCTCATGTGAAACTTCCATATTTTACCTGCTCCAAAGCACACCTGGAACTTTCCCACCCCCAGTCTTAGTTTATGACACTGGACTTCCAGAGGGTTTTAAAAATTTATTTATTTTTAGTTTTAGTTTTAGTTTACCGGGTTTTGCTCTTGTCGCCCAGACTGGAGTGTATCTCGGCTCACCACAATCTCCGCCTCCTGAGTTCAAGCGATTCTCCAGCCTCAGCCTCCCGAGTAGCTGGGATTACAGGCATATGTCACCATTCCTGGCTAATTTTGTGTTTTTTAATAGAGATGGGGTTTCTCCACGTTGGTCAGTCTGGTTTGAACTCCCAACTTCAGGTGATCCACCCACTTGGCCTCCCAGAGTGCTGGGATTACAGGCATGAACCACTGTGCCCGGCCTCCAGAGGTTTGTTTTAAAGATGTAGTTTCCAGTGCCTCACTCAGATCTTTCCATTCATAATCTCAAAGCTAGATCTCAGAAATAGGCAATTTTGACTAGGTCGATGGAATATTCTTATGCACAATATAGTTTGAGACCTGAAAAAATTTAAAACTATAATCTAAACATAATATTTTTAACAACCTTGAGACTCAGAGATCTTTAGGTGGTCTATTGATGTTCCTCAGGGAATATATAAATGTCTTCTGCTTGCAAACATTGTGAATGTCATTATAAAGATTTTTTCAGTGTCCATCATTTACATTTGGACTACCCGATTCATCTGTATTGCCACTCCTCAGTTGGCTTCTCAGGCTCAATCATCCCTCAAAGCTTATCTGTCTACAAATTTAGAACAATGTTGTGGAGAACTCTAGTTTTATTAGATTCCTTTCTTCATGGCTTCTTCCTTGCCCTTCCTACTCTAGTATTCAATCACAAAACTGTCTTACATTATAAAGGAATTGAAGTTGCAAAGTGCTTCTGTTTGTATTAACTCACTTGATTCTCGCAGACCTCTTTGTAAAGAATTAAAGTAATTATAAATACAGATACTCCTTGACTTATGATGGGGTTACATCCTGATAAACCCATCAGAATTTGAAAATATTGTAAATCAGAAATGCATTTAATACACCTAATCCACTGAATAGCATACCTCAACCTAATCTAACTTAAACATGCTCAGTACAATTACACTGGCCTACAGAGGGTCAAAATCATCTAACACAAAGCCGATTTTATAATAAAGTGTTTAATACATCATATCATTTGTTAAATACTGTACTGAATGTAAAACACTGAATGATTGTATGGGTACTTGAAGTATGGTTTCCACTGAATGCATATTGCCTTTGCGTCATGATAAAGTCAAAAATTCTTAAGTGGAACTGCTGTAATTTGTTGAATACCTGCATTCTATCACACAGAGCAAGAAACTTAAAGTTTGTAACTAGTTGGTCAGAGATTCAAAAAGAACTCAGGTCTCTTGACTTCATTAGCACATGACTGCTAAGCCGTATGATCTGACTAGAGTCTTTACAAATTTGGAACTATCTCAAAAGTTTTCATTTTTCAAATATGAGAAAAAACTGGCAGGGGGTGGAATTATAATCACATTAACACTTAGCTTGTTGTTCCAAATTTGAGATAGTCCACTTTGGGAAATCTATGCTGAAATTTATCATTTACTGTAAGGGATAGTTGATAATGTAAGTTTCAAAGCAAAACAATTGCTGGACAGAAAAGCATGTATTAAAATTATGATATTAAACTTATGGAAAGGGCTGGGTATTTCTGAGGTTTGAAAATGTCTCCGTTCTGACTCTACTCCTGTTTACAAAGGAAAGAACAAGATAATTGCCTACACATGGAACTTGCTGGACTATATCCAAAAGTGTATGAAACATGCTACAAATCTACATCAACTATACAAACAATTTAAAAGGATGGTTTTTTACCCAAAGGGCTGTATGTTGGGCTGCAAGTAAAGCTTACTTAAGCAGGCAGCAAATGAGTTTGTTGGTGTCCCGTTAGCACAACTACACTCTTCTTCCCATCTTGGCATAACCACATGTGAAATTCCATTGGAAATCATGTTTCTATAAACTTTGGGGAAAAAAAGTAACTATATAGATTGGTACTTCTTGGGCTGTTTAAAGCTGGGAATTACATATTTGATAAATGAAAAGGCACAAAAAGTCATGTAGGAGGATAGGTACCTGGTAGCTTTACTCAAACACTCCGGAATCACCTAAAAAGAGAAAAACTGAGCATTAGTGCTAAAGCAGTTTCAATATGCACTGCTTTGCCTGCTGTACCGTGATGTGAAATCTGTGATCTTAGAAATAGCACTTGGATCTTAACATCAACAAATGTTTCATGAAATGTTGAGAAATAAGCAGATGAGGCAGAGACAAAATTTACTTCTTACAGTAATTAAATACAGGGGTCAACGATGTCTTGAACTCCACTCTAGGGCATGCCACCAGTGGTGACTTATGTGCAGAAGACTGGCACATAGGCTATATCTGATTCAGAAAGGCATTGCATTTTCACCGTGGTCAGGAGTTGTCCTTTTATAAATGATAATTCTGGCAATATAGGACCTCTGTTTCCTGTATAGTGAAGCATGAGTGCTTCAGTTTGCTGGAATTCCCTACCCAGCCTGCTTCTCTCATTTAAGTGTGGTAGGTCCCTGTGTCTTATTCATATGTTTTTTATCCTTGATTTAAGATAGAGATCCAAGTGCCCTAGAATTTTTTCCTCTTTCACCCATCTTACATAGTTAGTAAAAGATTGTTACAAAGATTTATTTGAAAATAAAAATGTGTATAATGGTTAAGTTACAAGATATCAATCACTATGTTGGAAATTAAAGCAAAAACTGGACAAAAACTTATAAAAGAGTGGTTAAATACAATATGAGATATCCGTGAAATAACATACAACACAGACTTAAAATGATTTTTTTTAAAGGAACATTTGTTGACAGAAAAAGTTATTCTCCAAATACTGTTAAATGAAAGGCTACCAAGAATACGTGGGGTTTAGTTAGTGTTCTGGAGCCAACGCATACCCACATATAAGAACTAGTTATGCACATCTCTTCTCATTCTTCAGTGACTTCACACTGACAGCTTTAATCTAGCCATGATGAGAGTATTTACACCACAGAAACAGCCAAATGCTACAAATCATTGGGCTTCATTTTACTTTTGTTCTGGAGAGTTTATTCGACATTTAGTAGCACACCACTGGGCATTATCATATACATATATATATGTGTGTACGTATATATCTGTATATATTTTTTAATGTTAGGAACATACATATGAACACAAGAAAAAGATGAAGGCAGAACACCCTTCTCTAAGATATTAATAGTGTTGTTGGCAGGGGTGGAGTTATGTTTTCTTTTTCTGCTATTTGCTTGCATTTTCTAGGTTTTCTTCAACAAATGCATGTCTTTCGTAATTTTGTAAAGTAATGCAATATGTTTAACAAGTACTCCTTTTATAACAAACTTACTAAAAGGCAACTATTTACCCAGTAGTTATTTCTACATTTATAAATTTCTCAAATCCCAACATAACCTTGAAAATGCCTAAAATTTATCCAGGAATTAAAAGTCACAAATGAATACGCTTTCACCTATTGCTCTGAAAATTTTCAGTAACACCTAAGGTTCAGTAGATCAGCTTTAAGGAGGGAAAGGCTATGGAGGATAAAGAGAACATTCTTCTCTCAACAGTGCGCAGGGCTCTGAAAGAGTCTGGTTTTGGGAAAAAGACCTAACTCTAATAATCAGGATGGTTTTAGATAACATGAAAGTGCTGGGATTGGCCTGGTTTAAAAGTTTTTGGAATGTATCAGACCAGCAACACTGGTGCTATCAGGTGAGAAAAGGTAGCCAAGAGAGAATAAGTCTAAGCATTTGCATTATTTTATTACTGTTAGTGATGGCTTCCTGCTTGATTACATCTGACATCAGTACAGAGTTGGAGTCTAGCATGTCCTCATAGACATAGACTTGACAACTTACAGTATGTTGTGTATGAAATATATCTCCAAGTTCCTGTATCTAAATGTAAATTTTTTAGAGTTTTCCTTATATAGTTCTTAAATACAAATATATTGGGGCAAGGAAAATTGATCACAGATGCCCTGAAAACCTTTTAAAAATGCCTTCAAAGTAATACATCCAGTTAAAAAAATTCAAAAGTTTTGTGTGCTAATGTGTATGTGTGTCTCTGTGTGTAAATATTGCTAGAAGCACATGGAAGTACAGACAAATTGGTAGTAGTTTTAAGAAAGGAAAAAACCACATCTTTATTTAGAATCTTAATACTATGAGCCTTTTCTTCACTGTTGGGTAAGGACTCTTATATTTTTAAATTTTTACTTTCATGAATCTAAATTCAACCTTCAGAGAATTAGCCTTAAATTTGTATCCCTGAAATGCTCTCTAGTGGCTGGCATGGGAGTTCACAGTCCTGTGCACTAGTGGTTATTAAATAACCTCAGGGAATTCTTGTTTGTTTGCTTGTTCTTACCGTTTGGCTAAAATTTCTTGTAGAAATTACTTTATCTTTCTATATTCCCTATTTGGTTTTCGTTGACTCTGTTGCTTTTTGCCTCTTGTCATAATTATCCATAATGTTGAGTCAATTTTAAAAGTAAGCTCAGCTTTGCCCTAGAGGTGGCAGAATTTCTGTGGTGGGTAAGTGAAATGATTGCTCCATATAACTTTATAAAGTGTAAAGACCTCTGAGATGAAAGGAGCTATATAAATGTAAGGCTGTCATTTTAAATTGCCGTTACCGTTTGAAATTCTCAAGAGAAGCATTACTGAAATCTGGCGTATGCACCATATTAGATTGCTTAATATCATTAAAGCATGTGCAGCAAATGAAAATACCAATTTCCTCTCATATGTAGCTCATGTTTAAGGCTGCGTATCTAAAACTAGTATGTTTCACAGATCATTCTGGCATTTTAATACCCACTGAAAGAAGCAGGAGCTAACAAAATATGAAGACAATGATGTTTCTCTTGCCTGGTGATTGCTTGTTTGTGTACATTTGCATGTGAAGACAGAAAGAGATTTCAGAGACTAAATGAAAGGAGACAGATACCAGAGAAGGTTTGATATGACTGGCAGAGAAGCCTGGACAGAAACATATATAGCATATCACTATATGATTTATGTTTAGCTTTGGCAATAAGGAACCCAAAAACTAACATGCATTTACAACAGCAGAAAAGCATTGAAAGAACAGAAAAAATTACCATGACAGTGAAAATGACCTGCCCTCTAATGTGAGACCAGCTGTTCTTGCCTCCGTTTGCAAGTTTGTTTTAGGAAAGGCGAATGCTCTGTATTATTGGAACCACGAACAACCTAGCAAGACTGAAATGCCAAGAAATAAGCAAGTGAGAGCGAGGCATCAGTGGCAAATTGGAATCTAAGGCCTTTTGTGCTTGTTAAATGGTGGAATGATTATAATTGGAAAAAGTGATGTGCATTAGTTCTGAGTGAATGTACAAGAAATGACAAGCGTGTAACTTAATGATTACTTCACAACACTCGGGACTGCCTTCTAGTCTCGCACCGAAGAGTTCAGCCCTACAGCAGAGAAAGCCACATGCTTTCTCCTCCTATTCATGAGTATTCTCCACAGGTCACATGGAAATAACCCTGAAGTGATAAGTCTTGGTTTAGGAAGTCTGTTGCTTAAACTAGTGTAAGTCATTGTGACAAAGAATGGTGGGATATATTTTTTCTTTTCCTTGCAAACCATTACAATCACTGGCAAGCAAATGGGCAGCACCTGGTTTGAAAGGAAATAGTATATGTTTACTCTCCCAGGGGAAGGAAGGATAGAAAGAAGTTTTCTGAGAATCAAATGTAATATGCAGATGAGTGAGCGTACCATCTTTCTCATCTCTTCATACTGTGTCTGCGCAGTGTGTTCATTTCATAATAGCTTCAGAAACACATTTTAATTTTTCTGAATAAGAAAGTCTGGAATCACTGCAAACATTCATTTGATGAAATAGCTCATTTAATATTGGATTCCTTAGGCTCTTACTACTGTAAGCTTTTTAAAAAGTAATTCTGCAAAGATTGTCAGTAAGAAGGGAGGTTGACTACAAAGAAGCAGGAAAGAGATTGAAAGGTGATGACAAAACTGTTCCATATCATAATTTTGGTGGTGGGTACACAACTCTTTATGGGTCTCTCAAAATCATAGCACTGAATACCACAAAGAGTGAATTTTAACTGCACGACCGTTAAAAAGTTAAGAAAATGAAAAAATTAATTTTCAAAGTATTTTCATATTGAGAAAGAAACATTCTTGCAATTTTTACAAACTGAAGCAAAAATAATCAGAACATACGTGTTAACAATAATAGAGTCGTTCGAATTACTCTCTTTGTTATGTAAAGTATTAGCATGCAGTTTCTGTTTCACCGTCTTGAGGACTGGTTCTGAAATTTGCATGTCAGGAAACTTGTCTAGATGACATTTTCCTGAAACCCAAACGAAGTCTACCGGTAGTTACAAACACAGCTTAGAGACTGGGATAAATGTGAGAAAAACGTTACTTAAGAGAGGAAAATATTATATAAGTGACAGATGTATAAAATTCTTTTATATGTAATGTAAAGGTTGAGGGTTATGCAAGAGAGGTCCTTAGAACTTGTGTACTTTAGGGGTACCTTACAGATACATTGAAGTACCTTCACTTGTCCCTAGATGGTGTGTGTTGTGACACAGTAAAATCAGAAATGCTTCATTGAGCCTACTTTGGATATAGTCTAGTAAGGAATACTAAATAAAAAACCAAGAAAGTCATAATCATGTTGTACTCTCCTTAATTAAAGTTATATATATCTATATATTTAAAAAACATATCTACAACAGCATACAATCTCTAAAATGCTTCGCAAACATTTTGAAAAGATGTTCTATTACTTTGAAAGGCTCAATGATGTTCAGTGTAGCAAAGTTTCACAAGAAAGTTCTTTATTATCTTTTTTTTGGAATCTAATCTTCATTTAGATATATGATTTACTGTGGAAGGGTTTAATAAGAAAGCTTTTTTTTTAACATCTATTAGTAGGATGAAGCAAAGATAGTTACAGTGAAGAATATATTATCAAGACCACCGTGCAGGTAATATCCTGCATATTGAGTCTAATCACCCATTTAAGTTAAAGTAAGAGTTGTTAAGAATATAGAGAATTGCACTCTAATGATTAGCGATGAGAATCATCTAGATAATGAAATTAGTATTGAGAAACATATTTTTAGGCAGAATGATTATCCTGGGAGATTGATTAAAAGGATAATTGAAGAACAACGTAACCTTTTTCATAGTTATCAGGTTGAACTTGTTTAAGGTAATTTGTCATAATAGTGCAGCTATGCCAAATCACAAAAGCACTGACCACTGTTTGAAAAGATGTTTATTATATATTAGTGCAGATAAGTTGTCATATCAGTGAAATATCTTCAATGAAAAAGTGGAGGATAATAATAGATGAACAATATCTCAAACTATCTCAATAATGTTCAAGAAGCAGTTGAAATATAAAAGTAGTTTGCAATGCATAAAAAGAGGGTCGCTAAAAAGGAATCACAAGACCAGGTATGGTGGCTCACGACTGTAATCCTAGCACTTTGGGAGGCTGAGGCGAGCAGATCACCTGAGGTCAGGAGTTTGAGACCAGCCTGGCCAACATGGCAAAACCCTGTCTCTACTAAAAATACAAATATTAGTTGGGTGTGGTGATGAGTGCCTGTAATCCCAGCTATCGAGGAGTCTGAGGCAGGAGAATCGCTGGAACCCTGGGGGCAGAGGCTGCAGTGACCCAAGATTGCACCACTAAACTCTAGCCTGGGCCACAGAGTAATAATCTGTCTAAGAAAAAAGAAAAGGAATCACAATTTAATGTCTCAGTCCTTTAGCAACAACAGAAGAAGCTGCTGCTTCAATCTTCTTGGACTGTTAACAAGGACTGCATGATAATTATTTCCTTCCTTGCATATAAAACAAAAATCAAGTTCTCACTTTTCATCAGTTATATAAACGGGTTGAGAGAGGAATTAATTAACTAATTAAAACTGGAACATAACAAATGGCAAGGCTTCCTTTGCAAAAACTTGCATTTGCCTTACACCTTTTCTCACCAAGCTTCTTGCTATTTTTAAATTTGGATAATTAAACTGCTATAATTTTGATGTTTCTTTTTACAGTTCTGGTTTTGAAATTAACATATACTAAAATTGACATTTTTCTTTAAATTAGTATTTTATATTTTTTAACTTTTAAGTTCAAGGGTATATGTGCAGGATGTGCAGTTTTGTTACATAGGCGCGTCATGGGGGTTGGTTGTGAAGATTATTTTATCACCCAGGAATTAGAGAAGTTATTAGGGAGAAATGGCTCACATGATTACAAGGAGAAGTCCTGCAACAGGACATCTGCAAGTCTGGGAAAGAGTGAAGCCATTCGTGTCAGTCCAAGTCTGACAGCCTCAAAATCAGTAAAGCCGATAGTGCAGCTTTCCGTATGCGGCAAAGACCTGAGAATCCCCAATAAGTTGATGTTGCAAGTCACAGAGTCCAAAGGCCAAAGAAGAGCCTGGAGTTTGAGGTCCAATGGCCCATATGGGAAATGGTCTTTTTCCCATTCCATGTTTTCTAATTAAGAGGTCTGAATGAATATAGGTATAGTTCTTTACATTTTGCCAGTGTCTCTGGAGATATCCTGCAGAGTAGGGGTCCCAACTCCCAGGCCACAGACAAATATGGTTCCATGGCCTGTTAGGAACCAGGCTGCACAGGGGGAGGTGAGTCTCAAGCCAACAAGGCATTATCACCTGAGTTCCACCTGTGTCAGACCAGCAGCAGCATTAGATTCTCAGAGGAGTGCAAACTCTATTGTGAACTGCACATATGAAGGATTTAGGTTGCACACTCTTTAGGAGAATCTAACTAATGCCTGATGATCCAAGGTGGAACAGTTTTATCCCAAAGCCATCCACTCCTCTAATCCCTCATCCACGGAAAAATCGTCTTCCATGAAACTTGTCCCTGGTGCCAAAAGGGTAGGGGACCACTTCTCTAGAGGTTAATCTCCCATCCAGCTAATTAGACAAGGTGTGGGCTCCTGACACAGGACCATCATGTAACCTTACCCCTTAGGGTATAATTAATTGGCTCAAAGGTAAAACTCTAAAGAATGCTGGGCTATCATAGACTTTTGCAAGGTTTAGTTTTATGATTTTTTCCAAATAAGAATCAGGCAAGCATATTCAGTTCTTGTCTCCCAGTGAAACTATGTAGCCTTAGATGACTGGCCATGTCCTCTCACATATGGAAGTAATAGTACAGCAGGAGGAAAAAAAAAGTCAAAGAATGTGTACTGGGAGCAAAAGATTCCTAATACCACTTGTCCCTACGTGTTGGCTGCTACTACTGGTTTAAATGAATAAACTCACATGTGTCCCTTTTGCATAGGTGAATTTTCTTTCACTTTCAGTCACTTGCGTCAAAACGAAATATAAGTACTACTTAGACTCTGTTTTGTCTTGTTTCTGAGATAGCAAGAAGATCTCTATAAAATGATGCAGTGAAAGAGTAATAAACAACTATAGGAGTACAGCTACGCTTATTGTAAATATTTATCTTTTATGCTTTCATTTTATTGTATTGTATGTATAATACAGAATTATTATATCCCATGATATCTAATATATTTTGCCTATTTCTGTAAAGCCTTAAGTTTGTATTCTTTTTTTGTTTATTGAGACAGAGTATCGCTCTGTCACCAGGCTGGGGTGCAGTGGTACAATCTTGGCTCACTGCAACTTCCGTCTTCTGAGTTCAAGCGATTCTCCTGCCTCATTCTCCTGAGTAGCTGGGATTACAGGTGCATGCCATCACACCTGGCTAATTTTTTGTATTTTTAGTAGAGACGGGATTTCACCATGTTAGCCAGAATGGTCTCCATCTCCTGATCTGGTGATCCACCCGCCTCGGCCTCCCAAAATCCTGGGATTACAGGCATGAGCCACCACTCCCAGCCAATAAACATCTTAATGATGTTTATTAAGCACATAAGCTCCAAGAAGGTAAAACATGAAAATGCTAAAATTACTCTGTACGGTGGCTATTTCATACTCTTGAGGCTGCATGTTGTTTGAGAAAACATTCTGGAGAACAGCAAGGTTTCAATTATTAGTCTGACAAATATTTATAATGTGCCTACTTTGTGCCAGACAGGTGTTAAGCAAAATAGAAAAGATTATTGCGTTAGGGAAATTATAAGCCTGTTCTGTAAGACAATAAATGAGTAAGCAATAAATAATTAAAGTAGATTATTTCAAATGTTACTAAGTGCTATGAAGGCCAGATATAACTAATGTGACCGAGAGTAACCTAAATGGAAGAGTTTTGGACTGGAAAGTGAGGAAAGGCTTCTTTTGGTCCTCCTCAAAGAGGCGGCAAGCAATGGAATGGTGAGAAGGAGATAGCCTTTGGAAGAGCCTTACAGATCCTGAAGCTATAATGGTGTTCTGGGAAAACAGAAAGCTAGAGAGGCTGAATTATACTAAATGAGGAGGAGTGTGATATAGCTTAATAGTACTATAGCTGGTCCCTGGACTAATAGAGGAGAGAAACTAAGAAGAAATTTGAGAAATAAGAATGCCCCTGAGCACTCCTAAAAAGATTATTTGATTAAATGAATCTGAGACTGACAGAGAATAGAAAAAAAAATTATTCTTAGCTATGTGTTTTCATCTTCCTATAGTTGGGATTGTCTTCCAATTATAAAATTAGCAGCGCTTTTTCAAAAGCTTTATCTGCTTGAAAACATTTTACAAACACCTCCCAGTGTTCTTTACATCACTGAATTGCCCTCAGATATCCTCAACATCATGTAAAATGTGATGTTATTCTGTACTTCTTTGCCATAACTTGCTGGAGTCCTGATAGAGACAGAGTCCTAAACTCCAAGAATGTCAAGGTGGGAAGGAAGCTTGATTGGCTGATCTTGTGTTTGTCAATGAGGGGCATGCATCAGAATCCCTTATGGAACCTTCTGGGAATATGCAACTAAGCTCCACTTTCTGAGACTCTGATTCAGACAACCTAGGCATGAGATCTCGTGGTGTATATGACAATTAAAGAGTTTTAAAGCTAGAAGTGTTACATATTCCTAATTGAGAGACTCATTTTTCAGTAATAAAAAGAACAACCAGAGTTAGAACCAGAACTTTTACCTCCTGATTTTGAAGTTTTCTTCACTTTCCCAAAAAACTGTACAATTTTATTCTTACTAATATAGCCTGTATTAAATAGGTACAAAAATGGACTTGTGGCCCAAAGATTCCCACTTTTTCTTTAGTATCTTTAGATTATGCAGTTTTAGAATTAGAAATCTTTGCAACATCAGTTATCAGAGCAGGCAGGCAAAGAGAAAAAAGGAAACAAAAAGAACTTGAGTAGAGTAGTCCAAATAGATTAAATTAATTCTCGGCATTAAAGGTCATGCAGGTTTCCCTTAGGGCCTCCTCTAGGCTTTTGATCACTTTCATAACTTTTCATATAGACCCAGTGTAGAGAAGAGCAAGACATGTTCTTGACTAGTAGGGAATTATTTGTGGTTTGAGGGAGTGGAGAAGGAATGGTATTTACTCTTCAACAAAACCTAATTGTAATTATGCTTATTAGTTTATGTGTATGATGCATAACGCCATTCTACTTTTATCTAGGCAGGGACTAAACATTAATTTTTTTCTGAATGAATAATTCTCACTTTGTGTCTGAATGTTTAAAGTGACTTAAAATATAGAGGTTTTTCTATGCTGGACCAAATTTCCTAGTCTCTTTTTGACTGTCACTTGTCCCTGCCTCTGAGAAATGAAGTATAAAAGCAGCTAAGACTCTGCTCGTTCCTCTGAAGCCAGAGGTAGAAGCTGTTTGGAAGACATTTTATTTAATCTCTTTTTAAACTTCTTTAAAAAATATTTCTGGAGAGGGTAGCTAATAATAAGATAGGTAGGTGGACGCCAGGGAGTTAACTAAAATGTTCAGAATAGCACTGAGTACAATCACATTTAAAAATAGAGAGAACAAGCCAGGAACAAAACCCCACTAACTCAGTATATCTAGTTCAGATGTGGCTAATGTCCCTATTTAGCATCTTCAAGTTGCTCACATTTTCCTCACCAAACTAAGAATGTGCCTCTAGCACTGTGGAGCCTGCCAAGTCCAAGGACATGGGAATGTGAATTATCAAACAAGCTGGGGATAAAAGGTGCTGAAATCATCTTTTTAGAATATTGCCAAAAAGCAGCTTGAGTTTTTAGGGTGCTAATTGCTGAAATATGTTTTAACTTCCGAATTCATTCTGAGCTTGTGACCCACTAACCAAAAAGTAGGAAGGATGTTGTAAAAAAAAAAAAAAAACAAACCTTCTTTTAAAGCACAGCAATAAGAGGCAGCAGGCTAAGGAAGGCCTTCTGGGAAGCCACGTTATACCAAAAGAACTGTATTTCGTATGTGCCATATGGCTATACAATTATATTTGACCACCACAGTAATTCACTCCTTTATTGATTTTCTCAGCCTATTTCTTTTGTGAACAGGGATAGGTTAGCCATGGTCTTGAAAGTGAGGCAATTTGATAGCCTGTTTGAATTCATTGTTTTTCTTATAACTATATCTCTAACTTAAAGTTATTTATGCATGTTACCTCATTTCAACCTCACAATAATTTATTAGAGCAAGTAAATGTCTATGTTTCTCTGCAGATGCAACTGAGGCACACAGAGCTGGAATAAGTTGCCTTAAAGATAATATCTCTTGTTAAGGGCAGAATCCAGGATGAACTGGAGTCTCTTGCCTCACTGTGAGACGATTCCACTCCACTCCACTGTCACTAGCCTTGAAAGGTTCCAGGAAAATATTTCAAGAAGAACTTGGAGAAGTTTATTTTGATATTTTTGAAAGAAACCTCCAGCTAAATGATATTTCTGAAGTAGTTGATTAGCTCTGTGAAAAAGGAGCAGTACCAGATAAGGGTCCTTTTCAGCATTATGAATTTAATATCATGGATGGATTTGCAGGATGAAATTATCCAGATTCACTGCAGACACATGCAGGCAGTCACTAAATATATGAATTAATGTTTAGCTCTGGATTGAGTAGATATAAATCTAGATGTTACTAGTAAAATACACTTGAATGCCTTATTTCTGTTGAATTTATTGGAGAAATTTCATTTAAAATGTGACATTTCTTCATAACACTTTTTAAAAATGACTTCTGATGCATTTTTGCACATAAGCTATTGTACTGAACTTCACTTTGAAATACACTCTAAAACAAAACATTAGAATTCATTAGTTAATATATAGAAAAGGATGGGAACAACTCCCAATTATCAGTAATTATTAACTTTATATTTTTGTAAGATCTGTGTTTAAATTTTATTCCAAAGGTAGAGACTCTGTTTTTTATCTCCCCCCAAAAATGTAAGTCTAGTTGAGCGATCTCTACATGTTCACACTTAGATCCATCCTTTCTGCTCCCAATACATAATACCAGGTAAAATTTGAAAATAGAAGGCCAAAATATATATCTGTGCTTTAAAAGAAGCCAAACACTTCTTGGAGACAGTGGAACAGAAGTGCAAACTGGTGAGTGTAACTGAGGCATGTTGAATCTAGGAGTTCAGGTACTGGGGAATAAGGTGAGTTAAAAGTGTTTCATCTGGGGCAAAAACAGGACATGAGAAGTGAATTCATGAGCTTAGACAGGAGTGCCACTGCCCCATTGTTAAAATGAAGCTAAAATAAAAAAAAAAATGGAAAAAGAACTGTTGCTAGTTACTTCTTGACGAGACAGGAGGGCACAAATAGAGTTCCAAGATCAGGAGTGGGCAAAACTATGTACCTTCTCCTTGGACATACCATGTCCTTAATATCTGCACCAGCCAGGTGGATGGAAGGATCATTGAAAGACTTGGTTCCAGACCAGAAATCCAGAATTGTGCGGATTCAGCCATAAAAACCATTAGAAAAGTGAATGAGGATGGGCGCACAAGAAGCTTAAGGAAGAAAACAAAGTTAACAAAATAGTTTCAACACAAAATAAGTCGGAAAGCAAACATCTCAAACACATAAAAAGATTTAAGTTTAAAAGAGATTTTAAAATGCCAAAGTATTTGATCATAAACTCTAAAACCTTACTACAAAATGTATCATCCTTCAACTAGAAACATCAACATCACCTATGAGTTTGTCAGAAATGCAAAATCTCAGGCCTCGGCCCAGACTTACTCAAAGTCTATATTTTAACATAACCAAGAGGCAACTCATTATTTATATCAGTGTTGGAAAAATGCTGCTAGAGAAGATAATCCATTTGTTAAATTGTCTGACAAATACTTTATCATAAATATCACTACATTTCTCTGAGAGAGGAAGGAAAAAAGTTTCACTTAAAAAAGATCAAGCAATTAAGAAACAAAAAGAGGCAAACATGATATAGCAGCTGGTGGATATAAAAAAGAACCAGCTCAGAGTCTTGAAAATCAGGATTATGGTCTCGGGGGGGAAAAATCAATAGCTTATATGTACTGTTACTAGATATAGGTAAAAAACATTGGTGAAATTAGTGATTTAAATACTGTTATAGGTTATTTATGCGAACATAGTCTGAGAGAGAGAGACAGAGAAGTTGAAATACACAGACTGAAAAACTCAAAAATTCTGATTTGTAACTAAAATTCTACATGAGATTGAAAGGAATGGTGAGAGTATTGTGTTTGGAAGTTATATTTTTTTAGAATAGAAAAACGTGTATATAAAACTTCACATTGGGAATATATCCTGAGTACTAAGTAGAATAAATGAGTCCATTTTTAGAAACATTGCAATTAATCTTCATAACATCAATGATAATGAGCAAATCTTAAAAACAATGAAGAAAAGAGTGATGACCTAAGTAGAAATAATAGTTAGCCTACAGCATGTGAGCCATCAGCAATAGACACAAAAGAGTAATAGCTTCCACATGCTAAGGTAACACAACTGATGCCAGTTGAGAGGATTTCATTATTGTCTTTATTTTTCATTCTTTCCTCTAACCATGCCCTGGGCCATGTACCTTTGCAGTTTGTCTCACTAAACAGATAGACTTCCTTGGTCTTTGACTTTGGGTACAGCCATGTAACTTGCTTTGACCAAAGGCTGAATTGGAAGTGACAGCATGCCACTTCGAAGCCTAAGTTTTAAGAGGACTTGCTTGCTCTTAAGTGTTCCGGTTGTATTCATGGGTTAAACATGTCCAAGCTCTCCTGCTGGTCACACAAGGAGGATGAGTGACATAGGAAACACATGAAGTGGCATTGCCCCAGCTAAGCCACCTGACCCTCAGATGCATGAGTGAAATAATTGCCTATTGTTGAGACCATGTGTGTATGTTACACTGTAACAGCAAACCAACAGGCCCATTCAATTATATAATGGAAGAAATGTGCACAAGATAATGACATTTTGCACCTGCAAATTGCTTCTCAATCATAGACCCTTAACCAAAAGTACTGTTGAAGTAGTAGGATAGCAAAAAGATTTAAAAAGGAAAAAGAAAGTGAAACCAAAGGGGGAAGCATGAAATACAAGAAACATTGAACATCGAGCTTTATAAAATATTGGTAAATTTAGCACTGACTGTGTGTATCTTTAAAGGTAAAATTAAATTCTGAAATATTAGAATAAGATTAGACTGTTGGGAGTCCAATTGTTAAAGTACAATGAAGTCTGTGTTGTACTAAGAAGGAGAATAGACACACTGAATAATTTCAACTTTCTCGAGAATGATTAAAATTAATATGTATGCTAAAATTTAAGAAAAAAGGAAATGTCATTTAGTGCTTCTAAATTAACAGATGAATGAAGAAGAGGATTTTGAAAATTTAATTGGACAAGAGATATAAAAGAAGAAAATCAAATCAAAAGTAAAGAATCAAATAAAAGAAAACATATGCTAGAGCTAAGTCTAATGTAAAAATCCTTAAACTATTGTATTAAAAATCAGATCATTGCACAACTGCCAATTAACATATTCAACTCTCAGTAGTTAACAGGAACATGCACATAAATCCACGGAGATAATAGCATAAAAAAACAAAAATGACTGTGATAAAAGCACACTCATCACAAGCAGAATATTTAATTCGAACAATATCAAGTATTGACAAAGATTTGGAGAAATTTAGATATATACTGCTTGTGAGAGTGTTGAGTCAGCCAGTTTTGAGACCAATTGAAATTATTCAGTAACACTGCTGATTCAGCAATTCTACCTCAGATTATGCCAACGAAAAATTGTACTACATTTGTACAAGTGAACATTTAAAGCATGTTTGTTACAGCATTGTTAATTAAAGTAAAATTTGTAAGTAACTTAAATACACATCAGTTGTAAAATGGGTAGGCATCTTTTCTTTTATTCTTGTGATTGACTAATATTCTGAAGTTGAAACAAATGAACCAGGTATCCATTTGATTAAAGCTTAAAAAATGTAATGTTTTTTTAAAAAAGCAAATTGCAGAATAAAACACATGCACAATGAATACAACTACATAATATTTGAAAGGATGAAAGATAACACTTTGCATTTTTATTATACATATATGTGTATATATATATACCTGTATGTATACATGTGCATAATAAAAAACAAATTCAAGAAAAAGATTTTCTCTGTGAAAGGAGGGGAATGAGTTTGGGGAGGTGGTTATAAGGATCTTCATTTGTAAATACAGTGTTTTATTTTCATAATATCTCATATTTCAGTGTTTGACCATTTTGCGATTAACAACAGCTGAAGGAAGTTAAAATGACCATGATTCTTGTGTTAACTTTACTGCCAAAAGTCTAATACTTATTTTCAGTAAGAAATGTATTAAAATGTCTCATATTTATTAGAAACAGTTATATTTTTAGCATCTAGTGCCCAGAAGACCATATGTCAGGCATGGGAAATACAATGAACAAGAAAGACACAATTATTACCTCTGTAAAGCACAGTCTAGCAATATTTAAATGAAAACACATCGTTTCAAGCAGTGGTCCACAAACTTTTTGACACCAGGGACCAGTTTCATGGAAGATAATTTTTTGATAAACTGCAGGGGGTGGAGGTGGAGTGAATGCTTTTCAGATGAAACTCTTCCTTGGCTCATTAGGAATTAGTTACATTCTCATAAGGAGCCACAACCTAGATCTTTCACAATAGGGTTCGTGGGTCTATGAGAATCTAAGGCTGCTGCTGATCTGACAGGAGGTAGAGCTCAGATGGTAATGCTCACTCGCCAGCCACTCATGTCCTGCCGTGCGGCTTGGTCCCTAACAGGCCGTGGACCGATACTGGACTGCAGCTCGGGGACCCCTGCTTTAAAATAGTTATTTTGAACATTTTGGGCACCACTAATCTTTTGCAAAGTCATTTATTCATGAAACAGTTATTATTATATCCTATCATGGATTCTTGTTTCTCGGGATACAGTTGTGAACATCAACAAAATGATACTCATTGTAATAATGATAATGGTAATAATACCTAACATTTCATAAGTCTTCACTATGTATGAAGCACTACATAATCCATTTACAATGTGTTTGTTTAACTCTGACAACAACTGTGAAAAGAAAATATTGTTATTATAATTCCCAAATAGATGTTCAATCTCATTTTTATTTCCGATAGCCAGCTTTGTATGTCTAAAGTTGTCTGAGACAGCCATTCTCCTGAAGTGTGTAGAAGGAGGTGGAAGAAATCCTTCAACCACCTCCATACATTCTGCCTTTATTTACTCTGAAGTGTGGTGGGGTTTAAAAAAAATTTTTTTTAATGGGAACATTGTAATTATACGTATTTGTGGGCTACAATTTGATGTCTTGCTACATGTGTATGTTGAATATGATCAAATCAGAATGATTGTATATACATCATCTCATGCATTTTTCATTTCTTTGTGGTAAGAACATTTAAAAACTTCTTTTCTAGCTATTTTGTAACATACAATACCTTACTGTTGACTATTGTCACCCTACTGTGCAATAGAACACTAGAACTTATTCCTCCTATCTAACTAATTTTCTATCTCTTGGGCAACTTCTCTCCATCTTTCCCTTCCTGTGTTTTTCCTACCTAGTCTCTGATAATCACTGTTTACTCCTATGATACCTTTTTTTTCTTTAGATTCCATATATGAGTGAGATCATAAGATATTTGTCTTTCTGTGTCTGGCTTATTTATCTTTAAATGATGTTCTACAGGTTCATCTATATCACAAATGACAGGATTTATTTTTTATGGCTAATGTTTCTTTGTGTACATATACCAGATTTACTTTATCCATTCATCTGTTAATGGACACTGAGGTTGATTCCATTTATTGTCTATTGTAAATAGTGCTACAATAAACATGGGAGTGAAGATATCTTTTCAACATATTGACTTCATATTCTTTGGATATAACCCAGTAGTGAGATTATTGGATCATATGATAGTTCTATTTTTAATTTTTTAGGAGCCTGTTTTATGAAAACACTGTTTTCCATAATGACTGTGCTAATTTACAATCCCACCAACAGTGTGTAAGTGTTCTGTTTTTTCCACATTTTAGTCAACGCTTTTTTTTTCCTATCTTTTTGATAATAGACATTTCTAACTGGAATGAGATGGTCATATTGTGGTTTTGAACTGCATTTCTCTCTAATAGTTAGGGATGTTGAACATTTTCATGTCTTCTTTTGAGAAATGTCTACTAAGGTCTTTTGTTCATTTTTAAATTGAGTATTTTTTTTTGAAATTAAATGCTTATATATTCTGGATATTAGCCTTTTGCCAGATGTATAGTTTGCAAATATTTTCTTCCAATCTGTAGGCTGTCACTGCACTCTATTGTTTCCTTCACTGTGCAAAAGCTTCTTCACTTGATATAATCCCATTTGCTTATTTTTGCTTTCGTTGCTTGTCTTTTTAAGGGCTTATTTTAAGAACCCTTGTTCAGCCCAGTATCATAAAGCACTTACCCTAAGTTTTCTTCTAGTAGCTTCATAGTTGTGGGTTTTACATTTAAGTCTTTATTCCATTTCTAGTTGATTTTTTAAGTATGGTGAGAGATAGGGGTCTAGTCATATTTTTGTGTATGTAGCTATCCGGTTTTCCCAGGAAATGTGTTGAAAAGACTGTCTCTTCCCTAATGTGTGTTCTTGGCATGTTTGTTGAAAATCAGTTGGCTAGAGGTGCATGGATTTAATTTTGAGCTATTTTATTCCATTTGTCTATGTATTTGTTTTTATACTAAAACTACGCTGTTTTGGTTACTATAGTTTTATAGTATACTTTGAAGTCAGGTAGTGTGATGCCTCCAGCTTTGTTCTTTTTGCTCATGATTGGCTACTCAGGGTTGTTTGTGGTTTCTTATGAATTTTATGATTTTTTTTCTATTTTTTGTTTTATGTATTGAATTCTTCAGCTCCAACATTTCTGTTGGGTTCTTTTTTATGATATGTATCTTTTTGTCAAATTTCTCATCTAAATCATGGCCTGTTTTCTGATTTCATTGATTTGTTCATCTGTATTCTTTTGTATATTACCAATTCTTCTTAAGGTCGTTATTTTTAAAAAGCCAGACATGTTGGCTCACACCTGTAATCCCAGCACTTTAGGAAGGTCAGGCAGGAGGATCATTGAGGCCAGTTGTTCAAGACCAGCCTGGCAAACATGGTGAAACTCTGTCTCTACTAAAAATGCCAAAAATTAGGCTGGTGTGGTGGCACTGACCTGTAATCCCAGCTACTGGGGAATTACTGTATTTTTTGTGAGTGTCATATTCCTTGCTTTTCATGTTTCTTGTGTCCCTTCGTTGATATATATATATATGCTTCTAGTGGAATGGCTGCATTTTCCTATTTTATAGAGTAGCTCCTGTAGATGAGTCCTAGGCTGTTGGTTGGGCATGGTACTGACTTTGGTTCTGATTGGACAGCAGCTTGGTCTCTGGGCAGTCTCTTCAGCTCCTCGGCGGCAAGGTGTGCAATTGC
The DNA here is from genome assembly GCA_004027835.1 of Alouatta palliata. Classification (NCBI taxonomy): domain Eukaryota; kingdom Metazoa; phylum Chordata; class Mammalia; order Primates; family Atelidae; genus Alouatta; species Alouatta palliata. Next base: position 45,391 of record PVKV010004347.1, on the reverse strand, counting down.
CTAGTGGTCCAGGTTAGGGGACTATGGAACCAAGGAAGTGCAATTTTGATGGGGGCCGGGCACCAAGCCAGTTGTTGTGAGGCGGCATGTGGCGGGCATGGTGGGCTCATGGGCTGTGTGGTGGGCTCTCGGAGAATGGGGTTCTCGCCAGTTGAATTGTTGAGCAAGGTGTGGGCAGGGCTGGCTGTGTGGCAGCTTTCCCAGTGTGCAGGTCGACTTGTTCCCTGGGGATAAGCACGACGGGGTTCAAATACTGGAATCCCACGTTCGGATGGGTCTATGCTCCAGCCAGCCAGGGTTGTGGGCTGAACGATGGCAGGGCCTCAAGACAGGGAGAGGCTATGGCTGCTGCCCCTGATCTTAAGGGCGCAGTCAGTGGGACGAGTGTCAAGACGGTGCCAAATCGAAGCGGCCCCAGCGCAGGGATGCAGGGAGCACAACACGGACTCCTGCTTTAGGGCAGTGCAGCTGTCTCAACCCAGGACACCCTTCAAACTCGATTGAGACCCTGCGAGGACCCAGGGACTCTCCTCAACAAGAACGGCTGGTGCCTGTGGTGGCAATGGGGACCGACAGGGGCCTCTAGTTTACTTATCTTTCCTCTAAAAGGTGACTTCCTGGCTCCAAGTCCACCCAGCGGATGCCTGGCTTTCTCTCTGTGGTACTGTTCTGGGCTTCCACGCTCCCCGGGGTTTTGCCACTCCACTTGTTCTCTCCCGCTGACTTCCTCAGTCACTCCAGTCGAAATAAACTAGTTTATTTGTTGTTTGGGTCCCTTTTTGAGGGGCACAAGAGTACCAGGAACTCCAACTGGTGGTCTTGCTGACCGTAGTTTTTTTTTGTTTTTTTGTTTTTTTCTTCATTCTAGCAGATCTTTCTTCTTTTACTAAGCAGCAAGATCAAAGGAGCTCAGAAAGTATTCACACCTAAGTACATCTTTTGATTCTTGATGTCCACCAGAGGCCTGTGGATGTATCATTACTTCAGTTGATTTCAATTATACCCTGAAGCTAAGGGTGGGGCTTGGCGCAATACAAGATCTTTAGAGTACAGTGCAGAACTGCCATATTCTTGCAGCTAGAAAAGTTTTCTTCTTTCAAAATATGGCCATACAGTCATCTTAGGGAGATAACTAGATTTTATTATTTCATATAACAAGATAGTAAAAAGTTGTCTTAATCTTGATGGAGGCCTAAGAACAGGTGACATCCATACCTCCCTTTCAAAACGAAATGCTAGATCCCTATGCAAGACCTCCCAAGGAGAAGTTCTAAGCAAATATTGCTGTTGTCAACTGAACTCCTACTTCCAGGCTTCAAACGATATTAGATAAGTTGGAAGAACAAGGTTGTAAATTGGAGAAGAGTTTCTTTGAAGAGAGTTGGGTGTATTCCTCTTAACTCTTCCATCATAGTGGAAGAGAGGGGAGCCTCTGCTTCACCTTAAGCTAAGTGAAAGGGTTCACCTTAAGGGAGCCTCCCCTTCACCTTAAGCTAAGTAATCTTTTTGAAGACTACTCTTCAAAAAGATTAACTAGTGTTTCATTTGGAATCTACTCCTGAAAAAGTTTTATAAAAGTGAGACACTGAGACTGGCTGTTTTCTCTAACGGTAGAGCAAGGAGTAGCAGCTCTGATGGGAATATCTGAAATAAATGGATGACTTAGTGTTTTCCACTGGTGCAGGTGAGCATCAAGTGGGAGAGAGACAATTTGGACTTAATTCCAAAAGGCTTTTCCCAGTATGGCACTGGGTGAGACCCTGAGAGACAGACACTTCATGTAGAATAAACCATAGGAAACTGGGAACTGATAAGAGCATAGTAAGCTGGACAAAATTATAGCATGAATTAAACTAATGAAGTATAATAGTTCAGAAGTCTCCAGAACTGAAGGATTCCCCAAAGAATTTGTGAATATACCACAAAAAATGACTCAAATGTAAAATATCTGCTCTCCCAGATGAAAACGACACCAAATTATCTGGGTTCCAATCATGGCCGATCTTTGTTGTCCTTTACCACTCTCCTTCCCCTCCACTTTCAATACTAAAGAGGCCAGAGCTGTTCGCTGTGGAAGAGGAAGAAGAAAGTGATGTGTGGGGCAGAATACAGAAAGCTCCAAGCTTTCTGCCCTTGGTAGACCCTTAGTCAGGCCTGCGGAGAAGATTTAATTGAAAATCAACTTCAAAGTGTTGACTGTTAAAAGCATCGGGCATTTTCATTTCTGAACAAAGGCTATTTTTGTGGTTTAAAGATGTTTATGATAGGAAAGTGATCATAAAAGTCACGTGATTGCTGCTAGTTTTCACCCAGGAACAGGGAGGAACAAGTCGGTAAAGCTTGAGTAAGCACTGGGCACAGATTGGCAAAGGGAGGAGAGAAAAAATATTTGTTTCCCTATCTATTTTTGTGTTTTGCTTGTTAAGTCAAGTGACTGCTTAATATCTTTGACAGGGTAGTTTGAAAGGAGAGGTGAGCAAAGTTTCAGGAGTAGTGTAGATCTCTGGCGTTGTGTGTAGAGGAAGCAGCTCTACAGGGGATAGCAGGAGAAAGTCTGAGGAATTTTTTAAGAACAGAGGTGTCTAGGATTCAGTTTTAAGTCATGCCCGGTATTATATTATCATGTAAACTCCTCTATATACCCAGACATTGAGTAAAACTCTAGTCCTTCTAGAGCCTCTTTTTCCTAACTAATGGGGGAATTACAGTCTGTGATACACATACCTTTGGATGATCACCGAGTGAGGAGAGAGATCAGCTGCAGGTTAGATCAAGCAACATCTCATATACAGCAGAAGCAAGAAGCAGGAGAAAAGGTTACTGTAAAACTAAAGACTCAGAAAATCCCTGATCTTTAAAATTATTTTATTAATGGGTACCAGGTTTCCAGCATGCCTAGGATGAGAACTTGTTTGTATTTAAAAACTAAAGAAGGACTGGACTCAGAATTTTGGCAAATTTTGGCATACCCAAGTGATTATCACCTCTATTAACTATATAGAAAATATCTTAGACAATTATTAGTAAAGAAATAGGAACAAATTTTAATAAGTCACTTTCTAAATAAAATAGAGGTCAGTTAATGGTTGGCACATATGCCCACTTGATACTTATGTTATTTAACATGTATTTGATCAGCCAGAAAGCAAATCAAGCTCAAACTATTGAGTGATAAGATACTTATTTTTTTCTTATGCTTTCAACAGTATTTTGGCTGCTGTGTAATCTTCATGAGACTCAGAGATGCTAAGTAAAGCCAGTTTTCAACTGTCACTGTTGGCAAGTGAGATCGTCTTTTTATAGAAACATCTGCTGAGCTTTGACACTTAGACTGAAGTGTGTGTCCACATATTTGCTATAATGTGAATATGACTTTGTTCATTCTGACTCACAGATCTTTCAGTCAACAAAAGTGCTTTACAGATAAGCAATTCAAGATTGCAAACTAAAAGGTGATACGTAAAACATCTTTTTCTAAGGACCACTGATCATCTTACCTGGAGAAACCAGTAAATCAAATGTGGCTATTTAGTTTACATTGTCATTGTCATCCTCATTCTCTGAGAACAATGTTTGCTGGAGACTGGAAATAGCACAAAATTCACCCAGAATTTGTTCCATCTGTCACTGACTTTTAGGAGAATCATCTCTTTTTCCCATCTAGTATGAGTTTCTGTAAATTATGAGAAAGCTTAATTTCTTTTTGAGGATTTTATGAGACTCAACATTGTGAGCTAACCTTGGCTACTATGTTATTGATGATGATGTTTGTTAATATATTTTTTAAACCATAACTTTTCCACTCAGATTCTCATATGGTACTATCTTCCATTTTTAATAATAAAAGTAATTTCAAATCAGAAGTCTTTGAGACATTTCAAAGCCTCAGAATTTGTTATGTCCAAGTAGTCACATGATAGTAACTCAGAATATTTTTAATGATTTTTCTATAATCTATCAGACCAAAATGATATTTGTAAACAAACATAGTTTTACATTTTCCTCATGACATTTGTCTGACAAGTTCCAAATCTTAAAGGAATTCAGGTGGTTGGCAAATTGCTAAAATAGTGAAGACACTAGCTAGAAGGCAACTTCCAGAAATACTTTTGTAAGTATCAGAAAATCTCAAAAAATTGTAGGCTCAGTATTTTGGCTTAGGGATCTAATCTCCAGGCAACATAGGCCATCAAAGAAACAGCTTACATTTTTGGACATCATAGTAAAGAAGAAGTTATACCTGTGGCTTAGTATTCACTTTCTTGCATTGTATGTCGAAAACTACCTCTCTTCAATTTAAAGGTGCCCTAACCTAATTCAACAGGTCTAAGGTCCTAATTTCCAATTTGCTAAGCAAGTTATCACATATTACCTACACCCTCTCAAGTCAAATCAAGTGCTACACCAAATCATGGCAATGAATTTAAATATGGGCAACTTTCTGGTTAATTCGGTGGGAGGTTGTATTGCTAAATATTGGAAATGTACCTTTAATTGGAAACATAGGTATATACTCAATTATATAATCATTTACATAATATTTGTGTAAAAATTATGTAAACAGAAACAGGGCAAAGCCTAACATGTCTTTCCTAAAAAATTGAAATTAAATTAAATGTTACTTAGAATTTAGCTTCAGATAAGACATCTCTTGGGTTATACCTAAAGATATTTGGGAGCTCTTGGGAATTTTGCACAAATCTTTCCAGATAGGAAGCTGTTCTGAAATAATAGACAATGTGTCTATATTTAAGAAATAGAGGAAATTTCCTCTTATCTTAGCTACACAAGGGGGCAAAAGGCAGACAGAGGAGACATTATATCCCAACTGTTTGCTCAGTAAGAACCACTGGAACTTACAGATCACCACCTTGGAGTCACAGAGTGGGGGTTTATATCACCGCTCTGTCATTTGTTAATCACTTAGTTTTGATAAGCCTCAGCTTCCTCATCAATAAAAGTTGGAAATTATAATACAGTAATAATAATAATTGTAACTGTCCCAAAATGTGGGGATTGATTGATTACCATCATATTCATGGTTATTTTTATTATTAAGATAAACAATGATATTTATGGTAAAGATGATGATGATAAAAAACCTTAAAGCAAGGTATTGTACTTATCCAGCAGAAATAAAAATAAATTATGGGAAGTGAGAAATTGAATATTGTAACATCTGAGCAAGCAAAGAAGGTAAACTATTAATGAGAACTCCTAACAGTTAAATATGTGTATCTATATCTAATACTGTCTGTCGGGTAAAGCACTAAGCACATAGTACCAGATGGAAAGTATTTTTTTAAGGTATTCACTCATTTTCTTAGTTAATTTTCTCTCACATAACTATCAGTGACATTAGGACAATCTTTGAAAATAGATTTAATTTCAAATTTCTATTTTTCCTGCTATTGCTTTGCGTAAGTTACTTCTGAGTCTCACTGTTCTCATTTATAAAAAGGGAAATCAAATACCCATTTTGTTGAGCTGTTATAAAGATTGGATGAAGTAATGTAGGAACACTGTTAATATAGTATCCGCTCATGGTAGAAATTCAATAAATGTTAGTACTTATTATTATCCCTGCTATTAATATTATCATTATTATAATCAATAACATAAAAATTAATTCTAGCATTATCAGGGATAAAACTCTAAGAATTAAAACTGTGTTTACATATTCAGCTTATTTTAGTGACAGTAAATATTAGTGCATCCTTTAAATAAATTTTATTGAACATATACTACATGTCAAACACATGATGGTAAACAAAATAAACTTGGTTCCAGCTCTAATGTTGCTTTAAATATGGCAAGGAGATTAAATATCTGCAAAAAGGCGACAAAAATAAATGGTAATCAGTGCTTCTCTTGAAAAAATAGGAATGATATGGGAACACTTAACCTAGACTTGTAATGAAAAGTTGACGTTGAGTATGGTACTAAGAGGCACCCATGGAAAAGGAAGGATAAGGCTTTTCTAGAATCAACACTGAAACCACATAGATAGTGATACATTCCAATAACAGAAAAAAGAAAAGTATATTAAGATTTGTAGAGTAAAAAAAAAAAAATTGTGGTAATAAATGAGGTTAGAGAGATGATTTTAAGCCCTATCATTCTAGGTTTTGCAAATGTTAAGAAAAAGGGGCCGGGCTTGGTGGCTCATGCCTGTAATCCCAGCACTTTGGAATACTAAGGCAGGCAGATCACCCGAGGTCAGGAGTTCAAGACCAGCCTTACCAACGTGGAGAAACCCCATCACTACTAAAAATATAAAATTAGCCGGGCGTGGTGGCATATGCCTATAATTCTAGCTACTCAGGAGGCTGAGGCTGGAGAATTGCTTGAACCCAGGAAGCAGAAGGCAGAGGTTGCAAGAGGTTTCAGTGAGCCGAGATCACGCCACTGCACTCCTGTCTGGGCAACAAGAGGGAAACTCCATCACAAAAACAAAAACAAACAAACAAAATGTACTCTATCTGAAAGTAATACACAAAGAACAAACAGAGTTTAATGTTCTTTTTCTGACAAAATTTGTTCAGAGGCATATTTTATAAATCCAGCGTGCTACATGAAACCCAAAGTTTGATATGTCCTGCCATGTAATGAGGCAGTAACACACAGGTCACCAGAACTTGACACTTTTGAGGCTTTCAGATCTACACAATTCAATATTTACTTTAAATTTTTATCTTAATACGCAGGTGTGCCAACGGCCTTTCTAATAGGTTAATGCTACCTTCTGTCTCCTCAGATGGAATGTATCAGAAATAATATGTTCTCTTTTGTGAGCTGGGCTATCAACTGAACAGGAATAGAATGCTCAATTGGAAGCCACTCAGAATGGTGACATCAAGTTTGAGCACAGACAAATGCTGATCTCTGCCTTGGTTCTAAAATGATATTTCTTTTCTTCATAGCCAATAAGGCAATATTTTTATTTCCTTCAGTAACCCATGATAGGTTTCAGTGAGTGAAAGTGCTTCTGCAACAAATTCCACAAGCAAGGAATTGAAGAAAATGGGAGGTCCTGTCCATTAGCTTGTTTTAAGCCAAGGATAAAAGGAAAGTGTGGCTTTAAGAAGAAATAGAGAAATTGGACGAAACTCTTTCTGGATATGAACTTTCAAGAAGTCCCACTTTCTGCTGATCTGGTTGAATAAAGCCTTTTGCCCTCTGCCTTGCACTTTATTTGTCTCTTAATTTTTTTTTTTTGGTCACTCTGTTCTACAGGCATGAACCACATTTGTTGTGAAATAATCACTGATTTTTATAGGGGGAGAAAAACAACTGACACATCATCAATGTACAGAACAACTGATAAAATATTTGAACTTGGAGTTTTGCTTTCTGAGATCTTATGTTTTAACTCACTTTAGAGCACCTGTAAATTTAATTTTCTGAAGAATACAATTCAAATCTTATAAAATTCCTTTTTCTAATCTTATAAAAGTCCTTTTTCTAGTGTTCCCAGTAATCAGATTATTTTGTATTTACATCCCACTTGGTTTTTTGTTTTCTGAATCATCTTAAATTTGCTTTTATACCCATTCATTCTTTCAATCTCTTAAAGATTTTTCATAAATTGTTAATGTTTCCTACTAAGATTTATGTTCTGTTCCAGTAAACAGATTTGAATTAAGTTGTCAAAGACTTTGTTAAATCAATCAGGGTTATTTTCAACAGAAAATGATGAGAGATTCCTAATATGATGTTATGCTCAGATTTAATATCAGTACCTACACTGGCTAACGTCTGTCTTTGCTGATGGAACCCCCAACCACAGATTTGTTCCCTGTGTATTAAGGATAACTCAGTTGTTTCTGTGATGCCTAGAGAAAGAGGGGCATATGCTGGAGAACAACATACAGTTGGAATATCAAGGAACGTAATTTTCCTCTTAGAAATTTCAGCTTTGTAATAAAATTGACATTAAATTTTTACCGGTGGTCCTCAGCTTTCTCCAAAAATCAGGATCGTTAGTATATTTTATTATTTGTTTAGTTTTAAAGCTAATGCTTTCACTTCTCTTGTGAATTTTTCTCTTTGGGTTTACTCTCTTTAAAAAAATATTTTAATTTTTATTTATTTTATTTATTTATGTATCCTTAAATTAGATTTTTATTTATCTGTTTTAGAGACACGGTCTTGTTCTGTCACCGAGGCTAGAGTGCAGTGACGCAGTCATAGCTCACTGCAGCGTCAAAGCCCTGGACTCAAGCCATCCTCCATTCCTTGGGCTTCCTGAATGCTGGGATTGTACGTAGGAGCTAGTGCACCCAGCCAAAACTGTTTTTATTAACCTTAATAAATACAACAAATAACGGCGGCATCATCTGCCAAAAATCCGTGGCTCCAATTAAGAAAAATAAGAATAATTCAGACATATTGTATTAACAAATTCAAAACTATGCTGATAAAACTACAATGCTTACATCATTAACTTGTGGTGGTTGATTGAATTAAGAATTGCTCATAATTTAATATTTTCCAATATTGTTACAAAATCGAGATAACAAAAATTTACTTCAATTCTTCTTTAAGAACAGCTTTGCTTTATTTTTCCTTTTGTTTCTTATGAAATATTGAAAACATGAAGTAGCTTTGTCTCTTAGAATTTACCAAATATAGACAATATTTCACTGAAGTGAGCTAGAATTTATGATTTTAAATTCTCAAGAAATGAATTGACTTAAATTCACACAAAAAAAGGAAAGGGATAAATTAAAAGACCTGGTGTTCTCTCACTCATATTTATGGCAGAGGAAAAGAGAAAAAGAGAAGAATGGGAAACAGAATAGGAGGACACACTGCTACTATCAGCAATCACTGTTCAAAAATGTCCATGAACATGAAGGTTTAAAGTTACCTTTCAAAGTTATATTTTGACATAGCATATGTGACAAGAAATTTTAAAAATATATTTTATTTCCTTACTTTTAAAAAAGTAGAACTATGCTGTTACAGAAAAATGAACTTCTTCCTGGCTGTATGAGCAGACTTATGTTTAGGTTCTTTTGTTCATTTGTTGCGACTATGCATATATTTCATAGTTTTTACTGTCATAGTCACAGAGTCAGAGATAAATTGAAATTGTTTGCACCTAAAGAAGCTCAAGAAAAACAGAGGTGGAGAATAAGGGGAAAGAAAAAAAAAGCTAGAACTTTTTTTATTATTGTTTTTGCTCACTGTGCCCTAATTAGTACTAATGAAATATGCTGTATTAGCCTTAGTTTATAGCTAAAAATTTGTAACGCTTCATAGCTTCTGTATACAAATAGAAATTCCTGTGACTTACCAATCTTTGGCAATTACTTAACTCTTCATAGTCTGGAACATAAAATAGCTCCATAAGAAAAGTTTGCCCAATGTCAAAGGCAGTCTAGAAACCATAGTGAGTCAGTGTGTTCTAGATGCATGATGATTGTTTATAATCAACTGAAAGCCCAATTACATGCTTTCTTCACACGTCAAGAAGCTAAAGAAGCTATGTTGTCAGATGAATTTCCAGATTGAAAGCATTAAACTCACCATTTGATTCTCTAAACTGACCCCAGTGTTTTTTCCAAGTCACTTGAAAAAAAAACTATTTCTAACCTTTTCTCCCTCAGGTCAATTTTGATAAAGTCATCTGCTGCATTCCCTATATCTGGTGTTTTGAAGCCATCCTTATATTATCTCAGCACCTGTGACAATGTAGCTAACCACTTGACTTTGATATTGCCCATTATGAGTTTGAACTAACCAGGTGGACTAGTGGAAAAGGTTAGGATATTCACAATGGAATATTTAAAAATTAGAGGAACCAGCAAGAACAGCTTAGAATAAAATTCCTTAGTACAACTGGAAATTCCTTTTCCAAACCAAATTAACAATCCTTTATCCAAAAACCCTTGGGCAAGATGTGTTTGAGAAGAAAGATTTTCTTTTTCAACTTTAGAAAAAGTAATATGGCACATTCACTACATGTTAAGGAACACTCACAGTGGATTCTAGGAGGACACTGCCATCAAGCACATTAATATAACTACAACAAAGTAGTTAAATACTCACATAAAGTGGAATAAAGGCTATCAATGGCTCTGGTCAGGTTTTACTGCCAAATAAATTGTGAAAATTTTTTGACTTTCAAAGCTATTTGGATACGAAATTTTGGATAGTGTATAAACCTATAATTATTTTTCCTGTTGGTATTTTAAAGGCAGTGCTATCATAATAGCTGAAAATATTGCTATACCATTGCTGAAACAAAACAAGCAAATAAAAAACTTGTTGGCTTGATTCTTTTATATTTATTTATTTTGTTAATAAGTCTTCATACAGTTTGAAAATTATGATACAGGGACTGGAGCAGCTATTCTGTACTTCTAAAGCTAGGACTGATTGAAGTGACATGATGCTTCAGGAGATAAGACCAGGAGAGCACTTACTAACAACACTGTAACTTTTGGAATTATTAGATATTAAAAGAAAATGGTCCTAGAAGTTGAGAAAATAGTCTTCTTCAGAGAAAGAGAAAAAACATACAGATAGTTGCATAAGTGGAATGGTTGTATTTGGTTTCTACTTAACGGCATGAGGCCCCTTATATTTATAATGCTGTGAATAACATTCTCAAACCATATATCCTGACTGTGACAGACCCATCACTACCATTTCATTAATACCAATGATTTGCTGTTTCCTCATATCATCCATATTCACCATCCAGAATGTATCCATGTGGTACTTTAGGTATAAAATGGCAGCTTGTCTACTCTTTTCACTTACAAGTTTCTATATTTATTGACTTTACATGTGGTTAAAGTGTCTTATTTAAGAAAAATATATTGTTGACAATAACAGAGTAATTACACAGTCATTGCTTCAATCTGGCTGTGTAAATCATTGTGATTTAACCTACAGTAGTAATAAAAATAAATGATATTGTTTTTGGTTCATTACTGCTGATCTAATAAAATGTAATGAATTAAGAAATTTCCTGAGTGAAACAGCCTCATAAAAATAACAATTTACTAATGGTGCTGTAACATCTCATTTCAGTGAATGAAAAAAATAACCATTTTAATAAAAATCTGTCTTTAAGAAAATGCCTTCCTCATTTTTTTCATCTTCTTTCTTCTAGTCCAAAAGCATGTTTTGATTGCATCCTAGGCATCATTACCAGGAACTATGGTCTCAATTTGATTGCCTGTTTATATGAAAATTTTAATAAAATTTCCAGGAACTTATGAGTTTCTGGGTAGCCTTTATGAATTTAAGGAGAAAGGCACATTCCATCTTTTGGGAATGCCCCTGTGTGCCAAGAACTATTTCTTCTTAATGAGCCAACAATTATTCAGAAAAAAGACTACCCCACTCCTCCACTTGTGGTGTACTCTGGAAGGGCCACTCCAACTTCCTTTTATTGGGTGGCTCATTTCCAGACTTGCTTTCTCCCTTTCTTTCAGCTTCTCTCCTCCTTAACCTCTCCCCTCTCCTTTTGCACATGCACTCAAAAACCGTAGCAGCAGGAACACAGGGGCTACTCCTTTTCATAACAAAGATGAAGAAACTACTTGAAATGTATGTTTCAGTATGGCTTTTACTTCAAAACATAATTACTTGAATTTCATTCAGTATGATGTTTCTAATCAAATTATTGCATTCCTTTATAAAAGATTGATCTTTTTCCTGATTATAAAAATAAGGCATGTTCATTGTGGAGGGAGAAAATAAGTATCACTCAAAATTCCACTACTTTGTAAAAACTACTTTTAGCATTTGGCGTATTTACACTCTTTCATGCTGCACAATCAGATGTGTAAAAAAATACTGCTTTGTTTTTCCTTAGTAACTACTTTACTCATGACTCAGAGTCCCTAGTCCTCCAGCATGATACACAGACTTGACCTTGGTTCTTCCTCAAATTCCCTATCTCCCTCCCTCAGGGTTCTGTCATGGTTCCTGGATCATACACAGCATTAGGACATCAAGTGTCCCACTGGTCATTGGTAATTGACAGGAGACTTCTAAAAAGTGATCAGGACTGATTATGGCTGTGATCATTGAATAAGTCACTAAAAGTCATATAAATGACACATATATACCTAAAATTATTTATTCTAACTGGGAAAAGAAAAAGAAAAGTGCCCAAACACATTTGGTAGCATTTTGTCATGGGGCCAAGGCTTTTCCTGTGACTATGCTTATCCTTGTAGGAGTTTTTATATTACCTTTCCTGTGTAGCCTACACTTTCAAGCATTCATTTGTTAAAAGTGATGTGTAAAATGTGAGTAATCTGAATGAGAATTTGTTTTTAATTTTCACACTACTCTACATATTTTAGTATTGTATCTCCTGTGCATAGTTCTATATAAATTTGTTTTTAGACTCACCTTTGCTTAATCTTTCCAAGCCACAGCTTTGTTTTTGCAGAATAACACTCTTTTCATTCTCTAATTCTATCAGTGTATGTAAAATTTAAGGAAATTATTTAATTATGACAATATGTTCAAGTGGCATCAAGAGGTTCTTGTACATTTAATGTAACTCACTCTTGCTAAGCAAACAGTTTACCTGGTGAGAGTAAAGCAGTCTTTGCATGATGGAATTTGGTGACTAATAATATGAAGGAAATATTAATATTGGTTTAACCTGGCTAGTCAAATAAAGATCAACTATCAAAATTCTATTGTATACTCCTTTTTAAATGAGTTACTGTTTTCACAGAATTTTGCCTTCTTCATCTAGTATTATATTATCCATCACGCAGGTTGAAAACAGGCTTCGGAACCTGATTTCTAATACATCTATGGGATTTCTTTAAACAGTTGCCTTAAACACAATTTAACCATTTTACTACTGGTCAAAATTTCAAAATTTCAGGAACATGTTTCATATTACTGTCAAGATAATTTTTAGAAGTGTAATTGCTGAAGCAAATGGAATACATATTTTAAAATATTTTTAATACATATTTCCATATTACTCGAGGAGAAATTATTTTAATATCCGTTTTTAGGGGTAGAGCATATATTCGTGGAACCCCTGTCCACACATTATTATTTTGTATATCTTTTATAATTTATAAGGAAAACTCTTCTCTTTATCTCCAAATTCTCATTTTTTAAATTATTTGTGAAGTAAACAACTGAAAATTGTGTTAAATAGTGTCTATTCAACAATTTTCTCTTGCACATTTTTCTACTGGAGTCTTTATTGAGTTTCTTATGGACCTCTACATGCTTTGTTTATGTATGGAAGGTTAAAATCTTTGTCTGCTATTTTGTAAGGAATTTTTTTCAGAAATTTTTACTTTTTCTTTATTTTTATCTAATTTTCTTAATGTTCAGAAATATTTCATATAGTTAAATTTACCAACTTTTTCCTTGGTGTTTTTAATCTTACAGATTCCAGAATTTTTATCAAATAGACACCCATATCTTCTACTCTAATTATTAAATGCTTATATTATTACATTACTTAGTAAAATAGTAAATTAAGTATATTAAATGTTATTTCATTTAAATTATTTAATTCACTCAAATTTTATTTTGCTTTGTTTTAATTCAATGTTCCTTAGCTACTTGTAAGCATAATTTTTTTTTTTTATACTTTTTATTGCATTTTAGGTTTGGGGGTACATGTGAAGAACATGCAAGATTGTTACATAGGTACACACATGGCAGTGTGATTTCTGCCTTCCTCCCCATCACCTGTATCTGTTGTTTCTCCCCATGCTATCCCTCCCCAACTCCCCATCCCCTGCTGTCCCTCCCCTTTTTCCCCCCGACAGACCCCAGTGTGCTTTGTAGGGACATGGATGAACCTGGAAGCCATCATTCTCAGCAAACTGACACAGGAACAGAAAACCAAACACCACATATTCTCACTCATAGACGGGTGTTGAACAATGAGAGCATAATTGTTTTTTAACCAATGAATTGTTATTTAATTGTTAACTGATAGTGGTGATGGTTGCACAACGTTGTAGATGGGACTAATGCCACTGTATGGTATGCTTAAAAATTTAAAATGAAAAATTCTGTGTTGTGCATATAATTAAGATAAAAATTTAAAAAAACCGCAAATAAAATGAAAAATACGTACATTGAATAACAAGTAAGCAGTTATGTTTTATAAAAAATTGACTCTGTCATAACAAGTTCTTATTTTCACTTTTGCTGACTTTTTTACCGTTTTTTTTTAATTTCCAGAATTATCTTAACCTTATTGAAAGACATTTTACATGCAATTAAACTCACTATTTGTGTGTGTGTGAAAAAGTCTATAAAGTTTGACAAATGTATACCATGGTATGGCCACTACAACAATCAAAATGGATTTCTTATCCAATAGAAGACTTCCATTACTCCCTAAAAAGCTCCTTCAGGTCCTTTTGTGTCTTTAAAACAAAAATTGCTCATTGTTTTCTAAGTGACAAAATTTATTAGTGTAGTTTTAAAATAATAGTTCTTTATTATCCATTTAGTGTCTGAAATGTATGTAGATATTTCCCCTTTTCTCCATTTCTAATATTGCTATTTTATGTGTCTTTTCTTTCTTTTATTGTCATGCTGGTTATTATCAATTTTATTGATTGTTTTCCCAAATGATTATCTTTGCTTTCACTGCTTTTCTCTATTGTTTCATGTTCTTCTTTTTTTCATTCCTTCTCTTATCCTCATTATTATTCTTTCTTTTCCTTGCTTTTATTTTTATTCGTTCCATATTTGTCTAGCTTATTCATATGGGAACTTAGATTATTGATTTGAGGACTTTCTTTTTTGCCAATATAAGCACTTAACATCTCTACATTTGTCTTTATGTACTGTTTTGTATGTCACATACATATTGATATGTGGTATTTTCATTATTGTCCAGTTCAAAATTTTCTAATCTTACTTGGGATTTGTTATTGTATCCAAAAATTAATTGTAAGTATATTGCATATTGCTTAATTTTAAAAAATTTGTTGCTCTAAGCTATCTTATTTTTAAATTTAATACCCACTTCTTCTGATAGAGTAATCTGCATCATTTCAATCTTTTTGAAATGGTAGAAACTTGTTTCATGTCCCAGAAAATGGTATATCTTGATAAACTTACTATGTGCACTTAAAAGTGATTTTTCTTAGCTGGGCGTGGTGGCTCACGCCTGTAATCCCAGGACTTTGGGAGGCCAAGGTGGGTGGATCATGAGGTCAAGAGATCAAGACCATCCTGGCCAACATGGTGAAACCCCGTCTCTACTAAAAATATTTAAAAAAATTAGCCAGGCTTGGTGGCATGCACCTGTGGTCCCAGCTACTCGGGAGCCTGAGGCAGAAGAATCGCTTGAACCCAGGAGGCGGAGGTTGCAGTGAGCTGAGATTGCACCACTCCACTCCAGCCTGGTGACAGAGCAAGACTCTGTCTCAAAAAAGAGCGATTTTTCTTGTTGTTAGATTTAATGTTCTAAAAAATATCAATAGTCTAGTTGGTTGTAGTTGTTATTCAAATATTTCATGTCTTTATATATTTTATTCTGTTAACCTCAACTGTTGAGAGATGTGAAAGATCTCTAACTATAATTAAGGAATTGTCTATTTATTCATTTAATAATGTTTTTCATGCATCTTGAGACTATTATTGGGTACCTACACATTTATAAATGGACACTTTTTCACTATGATATATACTTCTTTATCTCTGGTTAAATATTGTTTTAAATTTTGTTTTTCCTGATACTAATATAGCACTATAATGATCTTTTGTTGACTAAATGCATGGTGTATTTTTTCTATGTATTTTCAACTGGAAAACTAGAAACAATATGCATTGTGGTTATTACATAATGAACATTTGTGTGGAAATTTTTGTGTGATCAAATTTTTTTACTTTTTGGAAATAAATGCCAAAAATGCAATTGCTGAATCATATAGTAGTTGTATGTTTAATTTTATAAGAAATTGCAAATCCATTTTCTAAAGAGGCTATACAATTTCATATTCCCATCAGCAGTGTATGAATGATCAATCTAGCTTCCATGCATGCCACCTGATGTTGAATAATAAATATAGCTTCCACATAAGTATTAGCACTTAAAAAAAAGAAATAATAGCAGGATCTACTTCTTTATTTAACAAAATTTAGGCTTCTAACATTCTACTTGGCTCCTAAGAGTAAGGTGGGGATGGGGAGTAAGGACCTAGGAGTAAGGTGGGGACATAATACGATTCCTCCAAGAACTTATCATCTAACTTTAACCCCAGAATTTGTTGTAATTTGTTGTGTTCCTAATGCTATGTTTTAACCTGCTTTTATTATAATTGTATCAGTTATCTCCTCATTTTCCAGTGGCATTTTAAAAGGCACTGAAAACCTTGTTAGTAGACCCAATTTTAAAAATTATTGATGAAGTCTAATTTGTTGATTT
This sequence comes from Alouatta palliata, assembly GCA_004027835.1. Classification (NCBI taxonomy): domain Eukaryota; kingdom Metazoa; phylum Chordata; class Mammalia; order Primates; family Atelidae; genus Alouatta; species Alouatta palliata. Next base: position 28,989 of record PVKV010004347.1, on the reverse strand, counting down.
TTCTTTTAATGGATTGTGCTTTAGTATCATGTATAAGGCATCTTGGATGTAACCCAGAGTGCCAAAACTTGATTCTGTTTTCTTTTCCTAAACGGTATATGTTTTTAATTTTAGTGTTCATGTGTTTATTGCTATTACTTTATTACTGTATCTTTAACTTGTGTCTTGTGACCTTGATGAACTCATTTATTAGTTATGAAACTTCTTTGTTTTTGTTAATATTTTAGGTTCCTTGGAATTTCTGATATAGACAATCATGTCATCTGCAAAAAAGACAATTCCATGTCTTCCATTCCTATCTACATACTTCTCGTTTCTTTTTCTTGCTTTATTACACTGGCTAGAAAGTCCAGCATTCTATTGAATTAGAGTTGTGAGAGCAGACATTCTTGCTTGGTTAAAAAACAAAAATTGGCCTACGAAGGTTTTCAGTGCCTTTTAAAGTACCAATTGAAAATAAGGGGATAATTGACACGATTATAATAGACACAGGTTAAAATAAAGCATCCAAATGCATTTAGTCTCTTGCCGTTAAGTACAATGTTAGCTCTAGGTTTTGGTAGATGTTGTTTATCAGCTTCAGAAAGTTCCCCTTTACTCCTATTTTTCTGATAATTTTATTAATGACTGTCGAATTTCATCAAATATTTTTTGCACTGGTTAAATGATTATATCATTTTCTTTTTTAACCTGTTAAATGGTGGAATACATTGATTAATTTTTGAATACGTGACCAGCCTTGCATCTCTAGAATAAACATCCATTGGTAATGGTATGTAATCTTTTAAATATATTGCTGAATTCTATTTGCTAATATTTTGTTAAGAATTTTCATATCTGTATTTATACAGAATACTGATCTGTGGTTTTCTTTTTCCTTCACTATCATGTTCTTCTGTGTTCTTATGTTTTAGATTTAATTATTCTTTATTGTTAAGAGGTGTTGAAGTTTCCAAGTAAAATTGTATACTCATCTATTTCTTCTTTGGTTTTATCTGTTTTTCTTTACATAATATTGTCACTGTGTTCTTTGGTGCATACACATTTATGATTGCTATTTCTTTCTTCATCTATTTATAATGCCTTACTTGTCCCTAGTAATACTCTTTGTTCAGAAGTCTACTGTATCTGATAATGATATTACCACTCCTGCTTTCCTTTAGTAACTATTTACATGATATATTTTTTCCATCATTGGTGGTTTGATTTCATCTCTTCAGATTTCAAAGTCTTATGTTCGTTTCATTTATTATACCAAGAGATTATAGTTGTACTTACTGGAGTAAATAAGAAAAACTATCTCTATACTTCCTGAAACAGAAGTCAAATACGGTGGAATTTTTATTCAAGAAATTACATTTTCAGCCTTAGATTTTCCATTTGTGCTTTTGAAAAGAACTTCATTGAAATATAATGTATATGCCAGAAAACGTCCCAAGGTAAGGTGTACAGTTTAATTTTTAGCATATTAGTAAAGTTGTGGAAAAATCAACACAATTTATATAACATTTTTATTTCCCAAATAGTAAATATTGCATACATTATCAGTCTATTTATTTTCCCACTAACTTCCCCAGACCTAACTACTATTTTCTTTTCTTTCTTTTTTTCTATAAATTTGCTAATTCTAGTCATTTTATATATATAGAATCATACAGTATATAGTCTTTAATGACTGTCTTTTATTATTTAACTCAATGTTTTCAATGCTAATTCATGTTCTAGCATGTACCATTAGTTTATTTCTTTTTATTTCCAAATTATATTCCACTGTATGGGTACACTACATTTGATTCATTGATTCATCAGTTTCCTCAGTTTTGCTATTTTGAGTAATGTTGCTATGAATATTTATGTAAAAGGTTTTGTGTAGACATATGTATTTACTTTTCTTGGGTAAATACTTAGGGTTGGAATTTGAGAAATGACAAATTGTTTTTCGAAGTTACTGTACCACTTTATAACCTCACCATTAACGTGTTGTGGTTCCAATTTCTCTGCATTTATGCCAGCACTTTTTATTGTCTGTTGTTTTGGTTATCTCCACCTGGTGAGTATGAAGTGATATTTTATTGTGATTTTGATTTGCATTTTCTTAATGGCTAATGATTTTGAGAAATCTTTTCATATGCTTATTGACTTTATATATTTTCTTTGGAGCAAAATGTTTATTCTAATACTTCATCCATAATTTAATGGAATTGTCTTTTATTATTAAATAGTAATAATTTTTTACTGTGAATACCGGACTGTTATCAGAGAGAAGCTTCAAAATATTTTCTCCCATACTGTAGGCTATGTTTCCTTTTTTTAGTGGTATTATTTACAGCAAAAGTTTTACTTTTTATGTAGTTGATTTATTTATTTTTTTTGTCATTTGTGCTTTTGTTGTTATGATAGAAAAATCATTGACTAAGCAAAGGCCACAAACATTTATCCCAATGTTTTCTTCTTACAGTTTTATAGTTGTAACCTTTACATTTAGGCCCAGGATTCATTCTGAGTTAATTTTTGCATGCGGTGTAAAATAGAGGCCCAGCTGCGATCTTGGGCATGTGGACGTCCAATTGTCTTGGCATCATTTGCTCAAAAGACAATTCAGGACACTAAATTGTTTGACTTTCTTGTCAAAAAACAATTAATAATAAATATAAGGGTTTATCACTATGGTTTCACTTCTATTCTATTGATCTGTATGTCCATCCTTATGCCAGTACCACAGTTGACTCTCTTGATTACTGTAGCTTTGTACTAAATTTTAAAGTAAGAAGTGTGAATACACCAAACATGATCTTTTCTTAGATTGTTTTGAATATTCTGGGTCTCTTATCTTTACATGAATTTTAAGATAAGCTTGTAAGTTTCTGTAAAGAAGACAGCTGAGATTTTATGAGGATTGCACTGAATTCATGGATCAACTTGGGGAGTACTGCCATCTTAACTTTAATTCTTCCAACATATGAACACTGGTTCCTTCCCTTCATTTATATGTTCTTTAATGTTTTCAAAAATGCTTTCTGGTTTTCTGACCATAATTTGTGTTCTTCTTTTGTTAAATTTTTATTTTTTGGTGCCATTATAAATAGAAGCACTGACTTTAATTTTCAGAATGTTAATTGCTTTTGTATAGACACATAACATTTTGTACTTCTACTTTTGCTGAACTCATTTATTCTAATTGTGTCTTAGATTTATTAGATTTTTGCATATACTAGTTCATTTTAAATGCAAATAGAAATTATTCTGTTTCCTCCTTTTTATTCTGAATGCATTTTGTTTTAAAATTTTCTCATTTTTAATATTTTTTTCACTCTGTTTACCTAGATGCCTTGGCTAGAACCTCCAGTACCATATTATATAAAAGTGGATAGGGCATTTACTTTTATCTTTTTCATGATCTTTGGAAGCAATCTCTCACCAAAAAGTATAATGAGACTTGCGGGATTTTTTAAATAGATGTGCTTTATCAGATAAAGGAGGTTCCCTTCTATTCTAGTTTTTGACAGTTTACATCGTGAAAGGTTATTGTATGTTGTCGAATGCTTTCTCTGCACTCGACTATGCTAATCATATAATTTTTATTCTTTTTTTTTGTTAATATGGTGCATTATATTAATTGATTTTCAGGTGTAAAATCATTCTACATTTCTGAGATAAAGCCCATTTGGTCATGGTGTACTACCCTACTTACATTTTATTGAATCTGGTTTGCTAGTATATTATTAAATTATTTCCATGTGTATATTTATAAGGAATATTGACCTGCAGATATCCTGGAATGTTTTGTACTTGGAGTATCAGGGTGGTATTGACTCATAAAATGAGAAGTGTTTCCTCCTCTTCTTTTTTTTAAAAAGCTTGTGAAGTATTGGTATTGCAATAATTTAACTCATGAAATTACAAAAAACAATTATTAAAATCTTCTGGAAATTGCTCTAAAGGCATACAGCAAATAGAGAAATACACATCCAAGAAAATCTATTAAACCTCAATGGAAACATCAAGAAGCTGTGAGATGTGAGACATGATTTGTTCATTACCTATGCCTAGCCCTGTGTTACAGAAGTTCTACCCCAGGAATGTGCAGCCAAGAAGATGGTTCTTCTTTCCCCACCAGCTCCCAGGCTAAGGTGATGATTCACCCCACTCCTCCTACTAAGAAGATTAGAGAAGACCATCCACCCCTCAGTGCCACTCATGTTACCTCAAGGAAAACAGGTAACAGGCCCTGCCTCTGGTGTTGTCCTGCAAGGGAGGAGGGAGAAAGCGGCCTATAAGGACAATAATCTTTACAGCTCTGTCTGAAGGAACTAATTTTATTTACTAGAGAGTAGAGAACTTCATGCATAAGGATGTTGTAAAAAAAAAAAAATAGTGATCTTGGTGAAGATTTAAGAGGAGCTATGATACAAGCAAAGCAGCAGAGCAGCCAGAAGTTTAACAGATATCACCAAGAAGAAACCTCCTATGATCACAGACAACTGTGGAGGGTTAGAAGGCCTCTGTGCATATGCTAGACTGCACCAATTCAGGAGCAATCAGAGCAGGACATAGGGCAGATGAGATAGAGTTCCCCAAGCCACACACAGAATCATCAACATAAGGCTGAAGCCACATTGGCAAAAGGGCTTTAACACAGCCTCTTAAACACAGAGCAATAAGCTACTATGACCCAGCAGTAACTCACAGAAAGCTACATTTAAAAGTGAAACCACACTCATCCCTAGCAGGTGCATATGCAAAACTATACATACACTTTCAGTAGAAATCAGAGGGGTAGGCTCTAAGCTTCTAGTTTCTGGTTGAACATGGAGAGAAAAATAAGAAGACTCTCTGAGCAATGATAGCAACTTTTAAGCCACACATCCAATGATAAAAGATAAAAATCTAATTGTCCAAGGCTACATAAACATCTCCTTTGGCCAACAAGTGGCTTATGCTGACTCATGAACAGACCCTATCAGATAATTTTCTGGGCTGAGCTCCATCTGCAAAGTCTTTTTCCTTTGCATCAGATCTAGCCTCTGTTCTGATCTGTGTTTAGCTGGGCAGCCCAGATTCTGTTTCTCACATTCATAGCTCAAGTCTCAGAGCTACGGGTAGACAGAGTTTGGGTATCTTTTCTCTGGCTCTTTCCCTTATGGGATTACTCAACTCTCTTCAGCATTCATAATTTTTTAGTTTCATCTTTCTTCTTCCCCAGGCCAGGAAGACTGAAAGCTTTATTATGTGTGGCCTTGTCTTTTTCTTCGTGTGCCTGTTGTCCAGTACCCAGCCACCGACTAAAGGTCACAGGGTTGGGAACTTACATAGCTGCCTATTCTCCTCCTCCAAGCAAATATGAACTCCCCACCTAAGACTGCCTGCTTCTGTTGCCTCTCAACTATGTTCAGGTAGCCACTTTTGGCAGCATGTCCTGATTTTACTGTCATTTTCTGCAGGCAGTATTTTCTAGTAGAGTCCTATTATGTCATACACAGACATGCAAAACTCTTATGGGAAGATTTGTAAACAAAATTCAATTTCTTTTGCAAGGATAGTGTTTTAATAGATGCAATTTTGATAGTAATACAGAATTAAAAATTACTGTTAACATGTTATACCTTTTCTCATTCTTTTATTTTTAACTTTTCTGTGATATTGTATTTAAAGTTTTGGCGGTTTTTACTGGTTTTATAGCCAGTACATAGTTGGGGCTTTTTAAAAAATCCAATATGATAATTGTTGCCTTTGTAGTTGTTCGAACCATTTTCATTTAATGAGATTACCAATAGGATTCCATTTAAATCTTGCTATTTAAATTTTTTCAATAACTGTTTTCTTTTACCTCTTTTCTTGTCTTGATTTGTGTGAATTAGTTTTATGATTTCATTTTATCTTCCTTATTGACTTATTAGCTATGTGTCTTTTTTAAAAAGTACTTTTAGCACAGCATAAAAACCTTAGAGATCAACACTTTCGTTTCTTTACTCCCAGCCTTTGCTTTGAACAGTGAATTTTCTTTAAATTTTTTTGTTGAAAAAAAGGTTTTATTTTTATGTTTTCCCACCACTTAATATTTTTCTCACACATTTGTCAGTGCTGGCTTTCTTCCTTTATTGGCGTAGATATCTGGCGTAATTTTCCTTAATGACTTTCTTTAAAGTTTCTTGTAGTGCTGGCCTGCTGGTCATCTTTACCTTTTACCATTGGATATATGGCTTGAAAGTTGGTATTATTGTTTAGGGAGTCCACTGTTTTTCTCTCCATGTTTATTAAGCAACTAGAAGCTTAGAAGCTGCTGGTGGTGAATTTTATCAGCTCTTCTCTGAAATTTTGCGTTTATTTGATAGAAACATTTTTTGTGAATTTAATATCCTAGTTTTTCTTCTCCTCTATCACTTCTTCCTCTTCCCTTATTTCTCCTCTTCCTTTTTCTTATCTTCCTTTTTTTAACCCCCTCCTCTTTCTCTTCTTTCTCTGCTGCTACAATTGTCTGCTCCTCCTGCTTCTTCTCCCCTTCCTTATCCTCCTCTTATTCTTCCTCTCTTTCTTTGTCCCCTACCCTTTATTATTTCTGCAATTTCAGGATATTTCCTCATTGTCTTCTGACTTATATTCTTTCTCATATAAACGGCTACCATTTTTATATCTATTCTTCTATACATAATATCCTCTTTTCTGGTTGCTTTGAAGAATTTTTCTTGTTTTTTGGTAATTTGTTTATACTGTGATTTAGTATAGTATTACTTGTCTTTCTTTTGCTTAGGATTGATTGCAGTCATTGAATTTGTGGGTTTGTAGCTTTCCATAAATGTGGAAGACATTTGGTCACCATTTCTTGAACCATTTCTCCCTGCTTTCCCTCATCTTCATCTGGGGTTCCAATTATATATATGCTCAATTTCTTGATGTTACCCAGCAGCTCACTGATGCTCTGTTTATTCTTTTCAGTCCTTTTTCTTTTTATATTTTCTTTTTAATAGTTTCTAATGCCGTGTTTTCAGTTAAATTTTCCTTCTATCATATTCAATCTGCCACTAATCTCACCTGTTACATGTATTTCTAATAATGTGTTTTTCATCTCTAGAAGTTAGAGTCGGGTCTTTGGTATATCTTCTACTTGTCTCCTTAACATGCGTATGTTTTGCTGAACCTTCTTGGTTTAATGTTATTGTTTATTACTTCTATCATCTTTGCCATTTCTGAGTCTTTTTCTATTGATTTTTTTTTTTTTTTGGCTTGTTTCAAGTTCTATTTTCCTCAGCAGTTCTTCACAGCTCCCCCATTTTATCCCCTCTCATTCTGTCTCTCTCAGTCTCATTCTTTTGGTCTCTCACCTCTGATATTTTGCTGCAGATTTCAGACAACTTTTTCTCCCTACCTCCCAGCATTTTAAATCATATCTCTTAAACTAAGCAAAACTGCAAGATCTGTTCAGTTTCCCTATTCTGTGCTGCAGTACGGAAAATTGCACATTCTACACAGTGAATTGGGCCTCACCAGATGTGTTTCCTTTTACTTTTCAGAGATGACTGTCTTGTTCTGCTGATTGTCCAATGCCTAAAAATTGATGTTTTATGGATTTTGTCTAGTTTTATATTTGGTAAAGATGAGACAGTCTGAGGAAAATAAACAAACTTTTTTCCTGCTCTCTCACATAGTCACTCAACATAACACTTGTGATACCAGTCATGGAACAGGAGGTTTTCCCACACGCTGAGCAATTCTCCAGCAGACACCAACTGGTTGTCCTATAATTCAATTTAATTCTGACTCTATCTCTCTAGAGATAGTGTCAGATCATCTGGGTTAAGAGTTCAGTCCCACAAGTCACCCCCAACTTCAAATGCCAATCACAAGCCCCAGGTTGTGACCTGTACTTCTCGCCAACTGATTATACATTGAAGATTTCCATGATACCTATCTTGGGTTTAATCTGTTTGCGATTGACTCATCAAACACAGGGAAACACTTTACATGCCTTGCATACTTATTACAAAGGATGTTTTCAAAACTTCAAATGACCAGCTAGATGAAGAGAAACACAGGGCAAGGTTTAGAGTGCTCCAGGGTGAGGTTTGGAAGTCTCCCAAACTCAAGAGCTTCTCTCCAAATGAAGTTATGACATGCCACCTTCCTGGCACATGGATGTGGGCTTTTTAAAATTTCTTTAATCATCGAAAGTTCCCCGAACCATGTCTTTTAGATTTGTTATAGAGGCTTCATTACTTAGGCATAATTGATTAAATCATTGGCCATTGGTGATCCATTAAACCTTCAGCCATATTGAGACAGGCAGGCTGATTGGTTCCCTCTTTTAAAAAGGACTGGAAGAACAGGATAAAAGCCCCTTATTCAAGCTCTAGCTTATCTAACTCTCAGCTAATCAGTAACAAATTACCCAAGAAGCTCCTATTTCAGTGGGCTAGGGATTTCCCCAGAGCCCCACATACACAGTTGGATTTAAACTCCAACCTGTGGTTACCCCTTCTTATATTTTAATGCTAAAAATTATGTCCAGGGGTGGAGACTTAAAATGCTAATGCTACATACATTGTATGAAGAAGCATGCTGAGCCACTGCCCAAGCACTAGAAAAACTCCTCCTGTATATACCCTGATGTAATTAAGCCTTTCCTATAGAAAAAGCCCATGAAACTAACCCCCACACTACCCTCAGGGAACAGTCAGTCTCTTCCTTACCTGTGGCTGGCTGCCTTGTGCACAAGCTGAAATAAATTTTCCTGTGCTGCTAGGTTTGGTAATCGCTTTTGATTTCTATCCTGAGAGATTGCAAGAACCCAGGACACTAGTAACACTACTTCCCTCCTCAGAAGTTAGTGGACATAACTAAAAGTTCCAACCATCTAATCTTAAGGTTGGCTCCCTTGGTAGCTAGCCTCTTCATCCTGAGGCAATCCAGAAGCCCCCAGCCATTACTCTTCTTATGGCATACAAAAACAAACATCACTTTGGGGATTCCAAGGGTTTTAGAATCGTGTTCTGGGGGCTCAGAGACTAGGGAAGGAGACTTTACTACTTTTTGTTGTTATATCACAATATCATAAAAGGCATATCAAATTCTTGTTGTTCCATCATGGGCAGACTGAAAATTGTGTTTTATTAGTTTCAACACAGTTTTTTTTTCTTTGCTTTTTTGTTTGTTTGCCATGTTGTTTATTTTTCTTTTAGGGAAAGCAGATCTTGAATTTGATAAATTCTAATTTTGCACTTTATCACTAGTCAATTTCTTTCTTCAAACCCCATTTTGCTTTAATGTTACTATTCCGAGGGTTTTTCTTAATGGTTTCTTATGTTGAACAATTTAATTTTGCTCATACATAAGAACTTTTTATATATTTGTGTGCAGAGTTTTAGCTTTATTTCACAATTTTATTTAAGAATTGGTTTTATTTTCTTTATAAGTCAATATATAATTGTCATAGTAATTTCTTATTTGACTCACTTACTTGGTACTAATCTTGTTTTAAAATGTCCAAGAGATTGAACTTGGCTAATTTATAATTGTTCATTTCCAATTTCTAAATTAAAGAATTTATTAAAGTATACTTTGTGACATAACTATAAAGATTAAATTAAATATAAAAGATTAAATTAAATATATCAGTTCTGTTTGTACATTCATCTTTGTGTGTACGTGTGTGCACACATCTCCGATTTAGATTATTCAAATTCTCCTCGCTCTTCATATCTTATTTAATGTTTCATGGAAAGTCTACCTCTGAGACATGTCTTCTCATCACCTGTACTACGTACAACTTTTCCACTTGAACCCCAAGCCAAGGAGCCATCACGTCTTGCATAAATGGCTGCAAAGGCTTTATACATGCTCTTCTTTACCTTCATTTTACTTTTTCCCCCAACAAACTATTTTTCATCTATAACCCAAAATAATCTTTATAAAGTAAATACAAATCCTATTATTTACTTCTTGAGATAGTCTTCATTTATCCATTTCTTGTACTGGTGCTGCTCTGGCAGCTCTAATCAACCATATGCATGTACAATCTGGCAATGCCTAAGCTAAGGCCTACACCATTAGCCTTTCACCTCCTGCCCCTATTTTGTGATATGAGATGCCTCGGGAATCCACTCACTGTTCACACATGCGCAGCTCAGAAGTATAGGGATGGATATCACTATCCTGTTGGGGAGACACTTGATCAGTGGGAACTGGGAAATAATGAAGAAATGGTAATAAAATGATTTTCCTTAGCATTTCCTGGACAGACTGCTCAAAGACACATACCATATAGTTCTCAGATAGTCTCCTAGCAAGCAGTCACTCCTAGTGTTGCCAGTTTAATAATGCATTATATTCCTGTATTAGTTCTCCCTTATTTTTTGAGTTGCTCCCATGTTTTTCCTAGCTGCTTCCTGAATCAAATGCTCCCCTGAATCACACACATTTAAGGTTTGTCTCGATTCTGCTTTCTGTGGAACTCAAGCTAACACAATCATTTACTTTTCTTAAAACCTCTAATGGCTTCCAGCACATGAGAAATATTATACAAGCTATTCTCTTTGACTTACAAACTCCACATGGGCTGGGCATGGTGGCTCATGTCTGTAATCCCAGCGCTTTGGGAGGCTGAGGCAGGCAGATTACCTGATGTCTGGAGTTCAAGACCAGACTGGCCAACATAGTGAAACCCTGTCTCTACTAAAAATACAAAAAATTAGCCAGGGGTGGTGGTGGGTGTCTGTATCCTACCTACCTGGGAGGCTGAGGCAGGAGAATCGCTTGAACCCAGGAGGCAGAGGTTACAGTGATTTGAGATCCTGCCATTGCACACTAGCCTAGGCAACAAGAATGAAACTCTGGCTCAAAATAATAATAATAATAAAATAAAAATAAAAATAAAAACTCCACATGTTCTGTCTTAATCTCCAATTATATTAAAAAAAGTAAAATCAACACAATGCCTTTGTGCACTAGGATTCAGCCATATTAAAGTTCTTTCCATTGCTTGAAATTACCGAGTTTCTGCAACTGGAATATTGACACTAAAATATTCCCTTAGAATGATCCTCCTTCTCTCAGAAAGACTGACTCCTTGCTGTTTGTGTCTCAGTTTTACATAATTTTCACAGAGAGAACTCCCTTTACAACACAGTTCTAAAATGGTCATTCTTTTACTTTCTATTATGTAATTTAATCCACTTTGGCAGGGTGCGGTGGCTCATGCTTCTAGTCCCAGCACTTTGGGAGGCTGAGGTGGAAGGATTGCTTGAGCCCAGGAGTTTGAGACTAGCTTGGGCAACATGGTGAAAGCTCATCTTTACAAAAAGTAAAAAATAAATAAATAAATAAAAAGCTGGGTGTAGTGGCTTGCCTCTGCGGTCCCAGCTACTTGTGAGGCTGAGGTGGGAGGATTGCATGAGCCCAGGAGGTCAAGGTTGCAGTGAGCTGACATTGTGTCATTGCACTCCAGCCTGAGCAACAGAGCAAGACACTATTTCAAATAATAATTATTATTATAATTTACTCAACTTCTACCACTTATCATTATCAGCCATTTTATTTTATCTGAATTCCTCACTGTTATATAAGCTTCTTAAGATTAGAGACCTAAATTCTGCTGTTAATTGCTGTATCTTATTCACAGCTTACGTGTTGTATGGCACAGAGGAAACCTCAGTAAATATTTGGTCAATGAATGAATAAAATAACCATCTGAAACTTAATCATCTGTGTAGAATTCAAAATCAGCTGCTATGGCCTCTACTAGCTCTGTAAAGGTGTTTTCCAGAGTTACTATCCTTTCCTGTGATATCCAAGTCTTTATTATATTTCACTGTTTTCATCTCATCATCTCCTCTCCTTGTGGATTTTGGCTTTTGTTTTATAAGGGGTTTTATGATTATTGTTTAGTTAGTGAATGTTAATAATGGAGCACATTAATAATACTGGTATGGTGTTTGTGATACTGAGGGCAACAGATGCTATTCATGACCTTAACTGAAGACGTCAAACCATTCATCAAATTTTCTTCTAGACTTGATTAAATTTTTTTTTTAGGATTTCCTCCTGACCTACATAGCACTGTACTCTCTGACTCCTCTCCTCCTTTTCCCCCATAAGCTGCCTGTTGTTTTTGGTTTATTCAAACTCAAATTTGCAGCGATCTATCCAAATTCAGTGTTTATTACTAAACATTGTGTTATATATATATATAAAACATTTACCCCCAAGTCTGACAAATTCAAATGTTCTCCCAAACTCAGATTGAGATGTGGTCAGTAATTTGAGGCGCACAACTTCTATCACAACTTCTGTCTACAATATATTCAGTTAGTGTAGGTTATAACAACTTGGCATGAATCCTTACACTCTTGTAGCCCAACACTGTGTACAGAGGAAGCGCATATTAAATTATAATCCTTAGTATGCATTGTATTTTCAAGGTCCATTCTAGTTGTACATCCATTTCTTTTTAAGATCCTAACATTTTGTATTAATCAGGGTTCTCTAGAGGAACAGACTAAGTTATTAACTCACATGATCACAACGTCCCACAATAGGCTGTTTGCAAGCTGAGGAGCAAGGAAAACCAGTCCTAGTCCCAAAACTGAAGAACTTGGAGTCTGATGTTCAAGGGTAGGAAGCATCCAACATGAAAGAAAGATGCAGGCTGGGAGTCTAGGCCAGTCTATCCTTTTCACGTTTTTCTGCTTGCTTTATATTCACTGGCAGCTGATTAGATGTTGCACAGAGATTAAGGGTGTGTCTGCCTTTCCCAGCCCACTGACTTGAATGTTAATCTCCTTTGGCAACACCCTCACAGACACACCCAGGATCAATACCTTCATCCTTCAGTCCAATCAAGTTGACATTTAGTATTAACCATCACAAGTCTACCCCTTGTCAACTTAAACCCATACGTATCTCCTGAGATCATACATCATCTTAAAATAAAGATTATAATAAAGTCATAATTATACCTAACATAACAACTATCCTTCATACAACTGGAAATGCACCAAACTTTAACACAAATGCTATTACATAAAGTTAACAATACTCCGATGACGTCAATAATCTTACGTCACATGATAAAGGAAAAAAAAATAATAAAATGAAAGTATTTTCTTAGAACAAACACGTTTTTAGCAAAAGAAAGAGGAAATACTCATGACAACCACAGTCCTCATTTCTGAAGTAGGTCATGTGGTCGTAGCTGTTATTAAAGACTACCTACTTCTACTACCCATTCCCTATTCCCTTTGCCCTCAGCAAGCACCTCAACAGGTCATTTTTTCTTCCTGGTAGAGTGAACTGAACCTTCATTCCTGAAGGGTCTGGATCATTTGTAGTCCTGCCTGGTTTGGACTATTGCAGCATGGCAATACTAAGAGATGACATAATGGATCTCCTGTATTCCATACATACTCTTCCTTACCTCCGCTGTGTGAGTAGTAGACTGATTGCATCTTGATAGTCCAGGTCAATCACCCTAGCCAACACTGTAGTTCCTTTCTTAGCCTGTTGATTTAGAGGTAGAAGGAGCCCAAAGTTTCCAGGTGACAATCTTAACTTCCAGTTTAATGGAATTGTTGTTGTGTCTCCTGGTGGTAGCGTTCCTCCCTCTGGAACTAAGATGTCTAGGCCAGCAGAACCTAATACTGCAAGAACAGGAAGCAAAAATTTATCTAGTGGATTGCTAGAGGTGATGGTGAGTGGTGCCGTTTCCACATCCACCCCTTGATTCGTGGACCCATGAATCCTGGCTATGGGAGAAACAGTGCCGTACACTGGGAGCTGATTCAGAGCATAAACGGCCTTCTGGAAAATTTTTCCTCAGCCCTGCAAAGTACTCTGACCTAATTGACATTGTCATTGTGACTTCAAAAGGCCATTCCACCATTCTATCAATAGAGCTGCTTCAGGATGATGGAGAACATGGTAAGACCAGTGACTTCTACAAGCATGAGCCCACTGATGCATTTCTTTAGCCATAAAGTGAGTGGCTTGGTCAGAGGCAATGCTGTGTGGAATACCATGAGGGTGGATAAGGCATTCTGTGAGTCCATGGATGGTATCTTGGCAGAAACATTGCGTGCAGGATAGGCAAACCCATATACAGAGTAAGTGTCTATTCCAGTGGGGACAAACGTCTTCCCTTTCCGTGATGGAAGAAGTCTGATATAATCAACTGCCACCAGATAGCTGGCTGATCACCCAGAGGAATGGCACCATATTGAGGGTTTTGTGTTGGTCTCTGCTGCTGACAAATTGGACACTCAGCAGTAGCTGTAGCCAGGTCAACCTTGGTGAGTGGATGTCCGTGTTGCTGAGCCCATGCATAACCCCCATCCCTGCCACCATGGCCACTTTGCTTTTGGGTCCATTAGGTGATGACAGAGGTGGCTGGGGGAAAAGGCTGAGTGGTGTCCACAGAATGAGTCATTCTTGATTATTAAAATCCTCCTCTGCTCATCTATTGGTGATCACTTGCATGGGATACAAATATTTTCAGTTTTGACCACTCAGGTCCATCCACATACTTCTTCCCCAAATTTGATTGACACCAATTTTTCAATTCATGCTTCTTCTAAGTCCCTAATCATCCAGTCAAACCATTGGCTACAGCCCATGAATTAGTATATATATGCACATCTGTCCGTTTCTCCTTCCATGCAAAGTGCACAACAAAGTGCATTCCTTGAAGTTCTTCCCATTGGGAAGATTTCCCTTCACTGCTGTCCTTCAGGGATGTCCTGGAAAGGGGCTGTAGTGCTACAGCTGTCCACTTTCAGGTGGTGTCTGCATATCACGCAGAACTATCTGTGAACCAGGCCCTAGTCTTCTCTTCCTCTGTCAACTAATCATAGGGAACTTCTCATGAGGCCAACAGTTCAGGCTGGGGGAGAGAAGACAGGATGCAAGAGTGGAGACCATGGGCATTGGAGCCACTTCCTCATGTAACTTACTTGTGCCTTTAGGACCTGCTCAAACCTGATCACATACATAGCACTTCCATTTAACGATGGAATGCTTCTGTGCATGACTCACTTTATGGCTATAAGGGTCAGAAAGCACCCAGTTCATGACAGGCAGTTCAAGTCACATGGTAACTTGAGGACCCATAGTCAAGTGTACAGTTTACACCAAAGTCCAGTAACATGCCAAGAGCTGTCTTTTCAAAGGAAAGTAGTTATCTGAAGAAGATGGCAGGGCCTTGCTAGACCTCTGCTGTGATTCAGCTATGGGGGACCTGCGAAAGACTCCAAACAGCATCCTTATCTGCCACTGACACCTCAAGCACCTTTGGATCTCCTGGATCATATGGCCCAAAACAGAGCAGCTTGCCCAGAAGCCTGGACCTGTTGCAGAGCCTTCTCCTGTTCTGGACCCCACTCAAAACAGCCCTTGGGGTCCCTCAGTGAATAGGTGGGAGTACCACACCCAATGAGAAATGTGTTGCCTCCAACATCCAAATAGGCCCACTAGGCGTTGTGCCTTTTTCTTGGCTGTAGGTGGGACCAAGGGCAGCAACTTATCCTTCACCTTAGAAGGAATATCTTGACAGTCTCCACTCCACTGAAACCCTAGAAATTTTACTGAGGTATAAAGTCCCTGAATTTTAGTCAGATTTATTTCCCATTCTCTGGCACACAACTGTCACACTAATAAGTCCAGTGTGTTTGCTACTTCTTGCTCACTGGATCCAATCTGCATAATGTCATCAGTATAATGGACCAGCGTGATGTCTTGAGGGAAAAATTAAACAAGGTCTCTCTGAGTAAGATTATGACACAAAGCAGTAGAGTTGATATATCTTTGAGGTAGGACAGTAAAGGTATATTGCTGGCCTTGCCAGCTGAAGGCAAATTGCTTCTGGTGGGCCTTATGGACAGAAATGAAGAAAAAGGCATTTGCCAAGCCAATGTCTGCATACCAGGTGCCAGAAGATGTGTTAATTTGCTCAAGCAATGATACCATATCTGGTATAGCAGCTGCAATTGGAGTCACCACTTGGCTAAGCTTATGATAATACACTGTCATTTTCCAAGATCCATCTGTCTTCTGCACAGGCCAAATGGGAGAGTTGAATGGGGATGTGGTGGGAATCACCACCCCTGCATCTTTCAAGTCCTTGATGGTGTCACTGATCTCCGCAATCCCTCCAGGGATGTGATGTTGTTTCAGATTTACTATATTTCTAGATAGAGGCAGCTCTAATAGTTTTCATTATGGTGGCTTTCCCACCATAATAGCTCTCAGCCTACCAGGCAGGGAGCCAATGTGGGGATTGTGCCAGCTGATAAGTATGCCTATGCCAATTATGCATTCTGGCACTGGGGAAATGACCACAGGATGAGTCCATGGACCCACTGAATCCACTTTAAGTTGGACCTGAGCTAAAACTCCATTAATTACCTGACCTCCATAAGCCTCTACTTTAACTGGAGGACCACAGTGATGGTTTGGGGTCCTCTGGAATCCACATCGTCTCAGAGCCAGTGTCCAGTAGGCTCTGAAATGGCTGATCATTTCCCTTTCCCCAATGCAAAGTTACCCTGGTGAAAGGCCAGAGGTCTCCTTGGGGAAGCATGGGAAAAAGATTAACAGCATAAATTGTTGATAATGTAGTGGGGTCTTTCCTCAAGGCAACCAGGCTTCCCTTTCATTCAACAGATTCTGGGTCTGTAAACTGGCTCCAGTCTGGAAATTGATTGAGAGGTGGCAATATTTATATAATTTCAAATTAATCTTTTGTCCATTTGACCTGGAAGTTTTCTGTTTATATAAATTAAGTAGAAATGCAGTAGGCTTCCTATCAATTTCACTTCTAGGAACACCATAATTAATTAGGCAATGCCAGAGCTCTACATAAGTCACACTATTCTGACTGCTGCTTTGCTCTGCTGTCCATACAGTAGCTATGCCCACCTTGCCTTTGATGGTTGAGTGCTGCCACTTGGCTTCTGTCACCTCGGGATCCAATTATTCCCATCATATTTAAATTTTGTAGTTGGGTGACTGCGATTCCCACTGTTAGATCTGACGTACAGAGAATAGCAATTACGGGACTCTTTAAAAATGCAGATGCTGCCCTCACAAATCTATTTTACAAGATATTGGTCAAGGGTACATCTTCTGCAGCCGCCCAGCAGGGATGAGTAGGTCTAAAGTGACTAACCAATTTCATCATCCTAATCTCCTTAAGCCTTTGGATCCCTTCCTCTACATTAACCTAAAGGAGATCAGACATTTCCAGCTTGCTCACAGAGGGCCATCTTTTAATCCATATTTCAGCTAACCAAGCAAATAAACTATTAGAACCTTTTCTGAACTCCCCGAGCTGCAACATGAAATGCAGAGTCCCTAGTTAGTGGGCCCAAATCAATAAACTGAGCCTAATCTAACTCTATGTTCCTTTCACCATTATCCCACACCCTTAACATCCATTCCCATGCCTGATCTCCAGATTTCTGTTTATATAAATTAGAAAACTCAAGCAGTTCATTTCAAATGTAGCACACCTCATAAGTCACACTCTCAACCTCATCTCTAGGAGCCTGCTGGGACTCTAGTCTAGTTATAGGTCTAGAAGCAAATGGGGTGTTGGGGGTGGCTCCTGAGGAGAATGAAAAATATCTTGCCTGGAAACTGCCTCAGGGGTGGTCATCACTGTTGCCTCGGGCAGCACAGGGTTTAAACAAAGGTGGAAAGGTTGATGGCAGCATGAGTTGGGGAGGGGATATTGCTGTTACTGGGGATGAGGAAGCTGTTTATTCGGGCAAAAATGTTTCATCGGAGTTTACAAACTCAGTGTCTCCAGCTTAGTTAGGGTCCTCCCACAGATATATACATATCTGTGGGAGATATATATATATATATATATATCTGTTCCAAGTTGCAGGGTCTCGTTGTTTTCCAATCAAGGCCCTCACTTTAACAGTAGACACCTGGTGAGGCTGTGCATGCACCTTTCATTACAGGTCAACCACTTTTATGGTAAGAGCTTATGTCTGTTTTTCCACAATGTCAGCTTTTTCTCTATAGGAGATAAAACTGTGACTCAGAGCAATCTTAGCAGATTTGAGGCTCAATATCTGGTTCTGAAGCTGGAAGTTAGAATACCTGAGTCCATCATTTTCTTTAATCACTTTGTCTACTGGACTTAGGAGCAACAAACCAGGTTCATTATGTTCCTTGGTTCTCCACATACGGTCAAAGGTATTATGTATAGCATCACTAAACTCCTTGCTTCTCATGAGGGGTGAATCAGAGTGTCAAATGTATTTATTTTGCATAACTCTCTAAACAGTTCATGCCAAGAACTATCAGTGCTCTCCATCCTATTAAAAGTAGAGTCTTTAGCATTTTTGTGTCTGATCATATTAAGCAACCAACTCCAGAAATCCCCAAACCAATGAAAGAACTCCATTCTTAATATTCTGTTCCCCTAGAACCACTCCTGGTACCCAAATCTGTATTAGTCACGGTATTCTAGAGGGACAGAACTAATGGAACATATATATCCAGCTGGGAGGCTCCAGAATATATACCCTTGACCAATGTCTTGTAAAATAGATTTGTGAAGGCAGCACCTGCATTTTTGAGGAGTCCTGTAATTGCTATTCTCTATATATCAGATCTAACAGTGGGAACCACAGTCACCCAACTATAAAATTTAAAATACGGTGAGAATAATTGGATCCTGAGGTGGCAGAAGCCAAGTGGTAGCACTCAACCATCAAAGGCAAGGTGAGCATAGCTATTGTAATGGACAGCAGAAGCAAAGTAGCAATCAGAATAGTGTGACTCATATAGAGCTCTGGCATTGGCTAATATATATAATATATATTAATATATAATAATATATGTTATAATATAATATATACTATATTAATATATAATTATATATTATACCTTTATATAATATATATATTATATATACCTTTATATATATTTATACCTTTATATATATATAATATATATACCTTTATGTATATAACATGACACAAAGCAGTAGAGTTGATATACCCCTGAAGTAGGACAGTAAAGGTATATTTTGCTGGCCTTGCCAGCTGAAGGCAAATTGTTTCTACATATATATACACATATATATATGTGTATATATATACGTATATATATACACGTATATGTGTATATATATATATACATATATATGTATATATATATACATATATATGTGTATATATATATATATATATATATATATATATGGAGAGAAAGAGGAGAATATCCAGTCCATTAAGGATATATATATATATATATAGAGAGAGAGAGAGAGAGAGAGAGGAATATTAAGCATTAACTCACACAACCACAACATCCCACAACAGGCTGTCTGCAAGCTGAGGAGCATGGAAAGCCATTCCAAGTCTCAAAGCTGAAGAACTTGGAGTTATTCAGGGCAGGGTAGGAAGCATCCAGCACAGGAGAGAGATGCAGGCTGGGAGGCTAGGCCAGTCTCGCCTTTTCATCTTTTTCTGTCTGCTTTATATTCGTTGGCAGCCGATTAGATGGCGCCCACCCAGATTAAGGGTGTGTCTGCCCACTGACTCAAATGTTAATCTCCTTTGGCAGCACTCTCATGGACAAATCCAGGATCAATACTTTGCATCCTGCAATCCAATCAATTTGACACTCAGTATTAATCATCACATATTTAGTGGGGCTACTATGCTGCCAGGATATAGTCTACCAGAAAGCTAGCTACTTAAAACAAGCAAACAAACAAACAAAAAACTCCAGCACCTTTATAGTTGTTTTGATTGGCAATAACCTGGTGTTTCTGAACCAGGAAATTGAGTATGACAAGAGAGATTAAAGGTGTTCCTGACAACTTTCAAGAAACCAGGGGTGCTTCTTTTAAGTTATCCCAAGACAGGGCTATCAATTGTTTGTTTCAGTATAGTTGTATCAGTCTTAATGTTACTAAATATGTCTTCCAGATTTTGTCAACAGGGTGACAGGTAGCTGTAGTTTATAGGATTCTTATGAGTTTCTATGTTACTGTATCTTACATATTTTAGTGGGCTACATTCAGGCTGTCAGCCAGAAGATCTTATTTTAAATTAAAACTTCGATTTTTCACCCCTTTGAGTGAGTATTTAATCACTCATGGACATTTATTTTTCTTTCTTGTATCCATTTCTATTCTATTTTCCAAACTTAATACTCTTCTCAGCAATATGCAAAAGTTAAAATATGTAGTTTCTATATGTAGCACATGTACAAACTAGAAAGAGAGAGAGGAAAGACAATCACAAAAGTTGTATATTTTTAGTTTGTGATATATGCCAAGAATAGGGCTATATGATTTACTTTGTTCCATTCTCATTCACCATAAAGTTAGGTGATTTTAGTCCTGTATCACATTGAAGAAGCAAAGGCTCAAAGAATTAGGTAATTTTTCAAGGCCACACCATTATTTACTAGTTCAAGTTTGGTCTGGGAGTGCGCTAATAAAGTAGATCACATATTATTTAGCATCTATTCATTTCTAACCCAATGCTCTCAGTTCCAGATTTCAAATGAATTGCTTAAAATAACAAAACAAAACAACACCTTCTCTGCTCTCAGTTTCAGATTTCAAGTAACTTGTTTAGCAAGAAAAAAAAAATTCCTTCTTTCTAATTATTTTGCTTTAATTTAGAGAGATTGTTTTATTTTGTGATAGGGACCCATTTATGACAAGTAAATGGCTATATAAAAACAATTCTACACTCCATATTGAAAAGAAATGTTCACAGTATCTGTTAAACTATGTAAGAGCCCTGCTGCATCCCAGGTTGTAAAATTTGGTAGTCTCATTTCTTAGCCTATCAATGAGTCTCTTGGCCATGGACTGGACATCTAACTCACAAGTTTATAAAAGGACCCCAGTACTCAAGAAGCTTACAAATCTAATAGGAAAATCATTCTCTCATCTCCATTATAAAGAAAAGCACATTTATAGTCTCAAGAGCCCTGACTTCCTCAGGGATTTTCTTGGAAAAAAAAAAAAAAAAAAAAAACGGACCAAGGGAAGCTTTGGAGGAGGCCTACCTGTGCCTTGAGTGAAAGAAAAGAATCTGCTGAAATTGAAAGACAAGAGGCAGGGGCATGTGTGTGGAAACTTTCAGAAGCAGGACTAAAGTCAGTAATGGAAGAATTCACTGTGAATCAACTCAAGAGAGAAAGCTTGGCCAGAATTGTGTCGGTGGCCTCAAGATTAAAACGAATAACTGGAGTGAGTCCTTCTAATGGACAATTTTGAAGGCAACAGTCAAATTTACCCATGATCCAAAATACCATCCCTGAACTTAATATATGGGTTCTTTTACAGAGAATGGGGTGACTATGCAGGGCTGTTCTATGACACTTGTACTGCTGGAATGCTAGCAGCCAGCAAAAGGGAGAAGAGACAAACAGGCAACTAAATTCAATGAGGAGAGGAAAGCAGTCCATTCTCATGTCATTGATTTCTACACTTTGTTCACCTGTTTGTTGAGGGTCGTTTCATTTACTTGCTATTCCTTTTTTTCACTGTTCAGCACTTCTCTCAAGTGCTGCTTAGTTATTGACTGAGTGCGACACTTTCTGTGTAAGTTAGGCAATTGGGGGAGAAGGGGTATGTAGTGAAGGACAGTAGGCACTGTTTAGTACGTTATTCTACTCGTGCATAAAAAATTCATTGACCAGAAAGGGTTAATGCCCCTCCAAATGGTTTAACTTAATCCCCAAGTGCAATTGGCTCATTTGAAGTATCTGGCCCATTGAGTGCAGGTTAGCCGAGAAGCTGATACACCTCTTCACCAAGTCCAGAGCAGTGAGGTTAAACCCAAAGGCGTGCAATAGGTCAGTAGCAGAGTCAGGAATAAAATCTCAGCCATCTGAACCCCTTAAGGTGCTCTCTACACTTGACTAGGCTTTATTCTTTTATGAGGTAAAAAGAGAAAATGTAAGAGAAGGGAAAAATTAAGGCACGAAATTAAAAATATATATTTTGCAGTAGATATTTTCAGATCTGTAGGAGGAAGAAATGTGGAAACAGATGAAATAGACTTCAAGTACAAGTTAAGCAAATGCTTTATAAATACTTAAAATGCATCACAAAAGGCCAGCCAACCCTGCTTCAGGATCATGCGAGGAACACACTTATACCCTACAGTGTGAACATAGCTATTTCTCTTTTAATCGACTTGAGATATATTAAAATTAACATTGTTTCTGAATTCCATATAAAATACATGTACTGGAAAGATGTATGGAAACAGAAATTTTGAAAAATAAAAATAATGGTTATGAAGAAGAGAACTAAAAATTCAAAGAATTGTGACTTTTATATGCCATAAGGGTGGTATAGTGGAGATGTTAAAAGTCCAGGATTGAGAACCAAAGCCAGAGTTTGTATTCCCACTGTGTTGCTTTTAGTAGGGGTGATCAAAAAGTCATTTAATCTTTTAGGCCTCAAGTTCTTTATTTAAGGGAATGAAAATCATAGTAAATGTAGTTACTTCACGTTTTCCTTGAGAATTCAATGAGATAGTGCATACAAGATACTTAGGACAGTTCCTATCATGTGGTAAACACATCACACACGTTCTTATTCTAGTTTACCGAAGGGCTATCTAAATTGGAATTGTGGTGAATAGAGGACATGTGTATATCTACAGAGACACATTACTACATTGCCTAGCAGATCGACTCTCTCTTCTAAGATTCAAAAATTGTGTAATTAAGGGGACAGTGATGGTGTTATAAACTGGAAAATTAGGCTTTTAG
Source organism: Alouatta palliata (assembly GCA_004027835.1). NCBI lineage: Eukaryota > Metazoa > Chordata > Mammalia > Primates > Atelidae > Alouatta > Alouatta palliata. Next base: position 6,240 of record PVKV010004347.1, on the reverse strand, counting down.
GATACGTGATTTTTAGACCAAATCTTTGTCCACAGGCAATATGGATTGAGAAATCATGAATCTGATCAATAAAAATATTAATCAAAAGATAATGGAAGTCAAACATTTCTTTTTCTTCAAAAAGATTTCTGGATCCAGGTTATCCACGTAACCTCCCACACTCTCTGTTTTGATGCTGTAGTTTTATTTAAGGCATTATCCCACACAGAAATTGTGAAAGAGAATGCTTTTACTCTCACAGTCATTGTGGGCATGGTTTCTTGTAACTCAGACTTTTGACCAATAACCTTGCTTTATCCTAGATCAATAATCTGTAAAGCCCACTAAAACCCTATACAAAATTATGAGTTTGTGTATGTATGTCGTGCATTTCTTTGGGAATAGGGTATATACAGTTGCTCAGATCCTTGAGAAGAATGAACGGCATCAACAAAGTTAAGAGCCCTTACCTATTTAGGTCTTCATTTTTGCTCCACTTTTCTTCTGATCCAATTTCCATTTTGCCTTTTAAATGACTTCTGTTAATGGCCCCATGGTGAGGTCTAGTCTATTCTCTGTTTCTGTACACTTGATTGTCTTATTCCTGGTTTCTTGTCTTATCCCATAACCTTAGCTAGCCAAGGGTAGGTATGGATAGGATTTTTCTTTTCTGATATTTGACTGCATAGCTTCTGTAGCTACATGGATATTAGGCTTACAGACCTAGGAAAGAAACAGAGCAAGGGCTTTCTTCACTTCAGGGAGTTAAAAGATAGATTCCAAAAGACAAAAGATGAGGACTGAATTGCACTGAATCATGTCCTGCGTGATATTGATATTGAACTTTTTATGGGTCTGTGTCATAACGCCCATATTTTTCATGACAGAAAAGGTATAGTTTAGATGATATAGTACAGACACAATTTATAATCCCCCACAATATCTAGAATTCTCTGTGTATAGGAAACATGTAAACATTGGGGAGACTAATTTGCTCATATTTATTCCCTCTACTTTTTTCTCTTTTTGTCTTTACCTTTCTCTGCTAATTCTTATTAATAACATTCATGTGAATCCTGATGTTTTTGGAAATAATCATAGAAATGATGGCGATTGTCTTCCTCCTAATAACATTGACTTTTCTTTTGACAATGCCTGAGTTATCATTGCTTAGAATTTTATTGTACTGTGGCCAATCTGAAAGGCACTTTTCTAGGCTCTGCTTTGCAAAGAAGTAGTCAGAGAACTTAAAATCTAGTGGTCACTTTCACTGGCTTGCTAGTTTTCAGTAATGGAAAACACTTCTTGTTTTTCCCTCACACTTCCAAGTAAAGAAGCCCTTAGGCAGTGGCTCTCAACCAGGGGCAATTCTACATTTTCACTCCCACCCCAGACGTTCAGCAATAGTTAGATACATTTTGGTTGTCACAACTAATAAGGGTGCAACTAGCATTTCCTGGGTGATACAAAGCACAGGATAACCTCCTACATCAAGGAGTTATCCAGTCTAAAAAGTCAATAGTGCTGCAGTTGAGAAACTGCCCAAGAGTGATGTCTTCAGTATCACTCACTACCTCTTACACTCTCTTCTCAGAGAAGAGAAGCAGCTTATTTAGTTTGCAAGTATAAACCAGACATGCTTGCTGCAGCCTGTTCTTTTGCTTTTCTTTCTGGAAACCGACAGCCTACAGAGTAGTTGGATTTCCACCTGCTGTCAGCCATGTGATAAAGTCGGTAGAGCAGGCTGTGCTCCTACCACTGCAGGACTGCAGGGATTTTGTTTGTTGTCTGTTTGGTGGTAATGGGAAGGGGGGTGACTTCAATTCAGAGGAGCCTTAGCAAGCCTATTAGGACTTATCTAAGCTATGTCCTTCGCTATTGCTTTTATCAGTAATAAAGCTGACATTTTGATCTCTAACTGCCTGACTCCTGTATCATTCTCTAAATTGGTTCTGATCTTAGGTTGGGAACAGTGGTGTTATTTTTGACCCCCTAAAACCCAAAATCTGTTACTGTCTGATGGTTCAGGATCTTAATGGCTTACCTCCAGGATTCTTGCCCTTTTATGTCAAAGGATCTCACTCAGACAAAGACTGCCAAAATATAATGCTAACTAATTAATATAAGACCCACACTTATGAGGGCCGAAATTATCAAAATAAAAACACTAGATATCAATTTAAGCCTTCTTTTTTGAACATAATATTTTGCCTTTTGTAGGTAATATAAAAGAAAATTCAGTATAAAGTTGTCCCTATGGGATTTTTTTTCCCCTAAAAATGGCAGTGAATTTCTTACTTAGAAAGTATCAAAAATACTATATAACAGAAGACATTCTCTATCCATCTCCAAGAATTTTATTCACTGGTAATAGATGGACCAGATATATTGAATCTTGAGTAATAAGGAGCAAGGCGGAAGAGAACATTTAGGTTTTGTAAAAGATAATGGTGAGTTAAAATTTTTCAATAATATACTCTGATCCTAACATGAAATAGAGTCTACAAGGGATCGTCATAAAGTAATGAGATTGATTGCCTAAAACCACACATAAAACCTAGCTCCCTGGTTTTTGTTATACCTATGTGTGCGAAGAATATGCTCTTCTTATGAGATTGTAGAGGACAATGCTATTTTAAGTTATGGGAAAAGGAAGGATGTTGTATGCAATGTCAACTACCCTACAACTTTCTCCAAACGTGCTTTGTTAGGATAGACAGTACAACTAACTCATTTTAAGCTCAAGCCACATAACCGGTGCAATTCTCAGGGATCCCTGTGCTTCTTGCCATCATGCAGCGACACAAGCTATCAGAGATTCACCTTCCAATCTTGGCAACTAAAGTCACAGAAGATGGAAAGTCACCTACTGGTTTTAAACCGTTCTCCTCAAGAGAGATGTATATCAGTTCTGGCTTAAGCAAGTCAGTGACCACATCTAACTTCAAAGGTGGCAGTAATCTCACTATGTACCTAGAAGGAAAGGAAAACTGAAATGTTATGAATATCGTGAATAGCTCTACTGATTACTACACATGTCATTACTGAAATTCTAGAGCAAATAAATTATACTTGATAGCTAATCTTTAAATTGTTTTTTATTAATAGCTATAGTGATTTATAGAGTGTCCTGAATTGACAGAATAATCAGGATATCTAAAAGTACTTTAGTAGGGTGCAGTGTTTAATATTGAGTGTTTCAGACTCTCTGAGACCTATACAGGACAGTGATTCCAATCTCTGTTCATGGCAAGCACTGTCATGTACTTACATAGTATACAATGTAATTTGGGAAGACCTATAGCACTGTAACCCCATATTATCACAGGTACCCAATTTAAGCCACTGCATTGTCTGATAGCATCTTCCTAAGAATGTCTCAAAAGAATATACAAAAATACTTCTTGCTACATTTTACACTTGTGGCTTTACTTTCAGTGTAAAAATTTAGAGTGAATGCTGTGGTAAATGATAGATGCTGCACAAAGACTACAGGGAAATGAAAGATTTTTCTTTCAAACCTACTGAAAAACCAATTCAAACTTCCATGTCAATTTAAGAAGATTTTTAAATATATATAAAATAATACTTAGGAGACTCAGGTTATATTTTAGACTGTGTTTTTTGGAGATACCTCTAAACCTGTCTGAACCTCACTTCTTTTCTTACTAAGTAAGGAGACGGGTTAATCCATGTTGTCCTCATTTACATCATTCACATAAATCTCAGTTGTGATCATTTCTGTGGAGATATTTGGAGCAGCGTAAAGGCTGCAGATGAGGGAGGATTGATCAATAAGAGGAGAAAGAGGAGGCAGAGAAGGTGTAAGTGTGGAAAAAGAAGAATGGGGAAAAGAAAAAAGAGGACAAGGAAAAGGAGGACAAAATAATGGGCATGCATGCCCATGGAAGTTACGACACAGCATGAGAGCAAATATGGACTGTGACATAGGAGACATAAAGATTTCATGAACACTGCCCAATCTTAACAGTGGGTAAGAAACACAATTTTCCAAACACCCTTGAGAATGGAAAGTTTATGATGGTTTTAATGTGATGTTCTAAATCATAACTTTTTGCCATTAAGCAAATGTTGCATGGTAATGTGGTGACTTTATGCCTTTCTTGTTTAATCGCCTAAATCTGGGCGCTTGGATATCTCTATGTACATGAGGTGCATCACTCTACGAAGACTTTAGAGAAGCTGGACACTCAGAATAGACAAATCCTTGCTGTGTTCTTTAACAGTTATAAGAGAAACATTGGAAGCAATGGGATCAGGGGAATTAGAGGAAATGCTCATTAAAACAAATTTAAAAGGCCTAATGATTAAAATATTGATTAATTAGCCAAACATCGATTAGCAGTCACACTTTATCAACTACAAAGTTTCCAATTACTGTACCATTATTCCATAGATTGACCTGTTCTTTCCTGTCACTTATGATGAAGAACAATTTTTATTAAGTGGGTTTTGGATTTTTGACCTGTAAAATTTTAATAGAGAGTATAAAGTGGGTGTCATGTGTGGTTTGGCATTATATTCACTAAGGGACAGATAGTTACTGTCTCCACTTAACCAGAAGCACAAGAGTGCAGGAGGGACATGAACACTAAGGGATTAAAATCTTACCATCTTTCCAAAAAAAAAAAAAAAAAAAAAAGAGCTATAAGTTCATCCATTGAATGGGGAAAGAGGAAAAGAGGAAAATGTTTGCCCTTCTTGTTGTCACGTATAGAACGAATGATAAGAGAGCTCTCAACCACAGTGTATAAATTACAGATAGGCCAGAAATGGGGAGATCTTATGAATAACACAAAATAAAGGATTTGTTACAGAGTTAATTTTATGCATTTTGGGACCTGGTTAAACCATGTATAGAAGATTGTGGCTCCTGTGTCTTTTGATGTCGGCAAAGCAAACAACTGGGGATTAATAATGAACAGGAAGTGGGGAAGAGCAGGGACAAACTGAAACTGGCATCTGTCTCTCACTGCCTCCAACATCACTGATCCAGGTGACCAAATGCAGTCTTCACTTGGCTGTCCACACACATGATCTGGGATTCAGAGAAGCTGAAAGTGGAGATCCTGTGGGAACTGGAGTTGCTGGTGGCCCAGCTACTGCCCCACAACAATGGGACCAGTCAGCAGATCAGGGCAACGTGTGAACGGCAACAAATATTCCAAAAGCAGAAATGGTTGCTCCTTTACTTCTACCTTCCAAATCTTGAATGCAAATTAATCTCGTGGTTAACCCTAACCCACCACAGGCAGTTCTGGGAAACAAAGCTCTACCTTAATTAACTCAGCTGGCACAGTGCAAAGCCATCACAAAAAGCAGAAAGGATTCCAACCTGCAATACCATAGACACCAGCATCTGAACCTCTGGGCATGTGTTGATACAAGAACAGACATCAGAGACCAGCTGCCACTTTGACAGTGGTCTACCACTGAACCGACAAAGCCTCCTTTTTCAGTAAGAATTATATATATATATGTATATATATCTTTTTTTCTTATTGCATTTTAGGTTTTGGGGTACATGTGAACAATGTGCAAGATTGTTGCATAGGTACACACATGGCAGTGTAATTTGCTGCCTTCCTCCCCATCACCTATATCTGGCATTTTTCCCCATGTTATCCCTCCCCAACTCCCCACCCCCCGCTGTCCCTCCCCTTTTTCCCCTCGACAGACCCCAGTGTGTGATGCTCCCCTCCCCGTATCCATGTGTTCTCATTGTTCAACACCCGGCTATGAGTGAGAATATGCGGTGTTTGATTTTCTGTTCTTGTGTCAGTTTGCTGAGAATGATGGTTTCCAGGTTCATCCATGTTCCTACAAAGGACATGAACTCATCGTTTTTGATGGCTGCATAATATTCCATGGTGTATATGTGCCACATTTTCCCTGTCCAGTCCATCATCGATGGGCATTTGGGTTGGTTCCAGGTCTTTGCTATTGTAAACTGCGCTGCAATGAACATTAGTGTGCATGTGTCCTTATAGTAGAATGATTTATAGTCCTTTGGATATATGCCCAGTAATGGGATTGCTGGATCAAATGGAATTTCTATTTCTAGGTCCTTGAGGAATCACCACACTGTCTTCCACAATGGTTGAACTAATTTACACTCCCACCAACAGTGTAAAAGCATTCCTATTTCTCCACATCCTCTCCAGCATCTGTTGTCTCCAGATTTTTTAATGATCGCCATTCTAACTGGCGTGAGATGGTATCTCAATGTAGTTTTGATTT